>CACVBM020001590.1:0-29863 GCA_902728155.2 Microthlaspi erraticum
ATCAAGTTTTTGGCGCCGTTGCCGGGGATTGCATCATAAACACTTGCATAGTCTTGTTTAAAACTAAGTCTAGATCTTGGTATTTTCGAATACTAACTTTTTCTTTTAAATCTTGTGTTTATAGGTACTTGGAGATGAATCACAACACCAACATCCACTTTGGGAACCGGACACTGATCCCACACGATCTCCACGGCCGGAGTTACCAAGACCCAGCCGTAAGCATCGTGCCACATCCGTTCCCTCCCAACCGCGCTCATCCGACGTTTGAAGGACCTAGCCGAGACGAGCATCATTACCATCATCATCAAAACCGACCTCCGGTTTATCATCAACCACCTAGACCAGTGTTGCATTCACACCACGACCATGTTCTCAATAGGCGGAGAGATAGCCATTTCGATGCCGTGCTTGAGGGTTTCATGGAGAGCCAAAGAAAAACTAGCCGCGACATTGAGACAAAGCTAGAGTTCACGCGATACGAACTAGATGGAAGACTTGGAGAACTCTCTACCCAAATAGAGAGAGTAGAGTCAAGATGCTTGGACATGGAGGAAGATTTGAAGAAGCAAGGCGAGGCCATTGAAGACAGTAGAGAGCGATACACTTTACCAAAGTTTCTACCAAGGAGATGGACAATCACTTAGATGAGAAGATCACAAGTCTTGATAACAACCTCGATGGCACCACCAAGAGTCTCAATTCAATAACAGCAGTAGCTCATCAAGCTAAGAGGGAGGTAGCCGAAGTAACCCTAAAAGAGAGGCAATGTTACTCGACGATGCTTACATTGGTGGAAGGGCAAAAACAAGTGAAGGCACAAATCCGAGATTTACACATCTCTCTAGACAAGAGGAGCCAAGATATTCAAAGAAGAGCTAGAGGGCTTGAAGACAAAGTAGATGGAGTCTCCAAGGAAGTCAAGGATTTAACCACTCGCTTAGCCAACTTGGAAGAGAAGGTCTTGACCGAGGCAAGACGACCGTTCTAAGCACAACCATGCCGCGCCCGTCTTTACTATAAGAGAGACCGACCCAAGAGTGATTTGGGATGAAGAAGAAAGGAGAGCTGATCAAGAAAGAGCCACAAGGCTAACCACTGGAACAAGAGAGAAGATAGCACCAAAAGGAAGAACCCTTACTCAAAGGCTAACCATTGGCGAGCTTTGCCATCAAGTGAGAATGGGAATAAACGAAGTTTGGTTGCGTCTTCGCTTACCCCATTCTGTGTGATCAAATCACATGCTCTGTCAAACTCGTCAAGATGGTCCAACGGGTCTTCCTCAGGTAGACCGTGATAGATCTTTTGTTGGACTTGATGCAGAATGTGCGGTTTGATTTCGAAGTTGTTGTGCACATTCGGCGGGGCTATGCCTTGACGGTTTTCGTGAGTGTTAGGTGCATCGCCGGCACCTATTTGACGGTGAGGTCGCAGAGGTGGATTGTTTCGCTGACCACCTTGTTGTTCCGGTCCGGGTGGGAATCCTTCCTGTTGGGGTTGGGCTGCCATGTCCGGAACCTCTTGTCTTCTGGTTCGCGAAGTAACTCTGCGTGACCGTTTGTTTTGCTCTGCTTTGTCAAGATCGCTTGTACTTAGGAGGTTGTCTCGTCCTTTGGATCTGGTGTGCATACACCTGAGGTCAAAGATGAGAGGTTTCACAGAAAGTTAGCGACTTTAGGCAAGATAGAGCAAAACCGACTTAATCTAAGGTTTTTCTTGAAAACGAAATGCTTAAAAGTCTCCACTTTGGCAACGGCGCCAAGTTGATAAGTAGGATTTTTGTATCAACTACTCTCAATCCATACCACTCATGTCATTGTAGTACTTGAGATGTCAATCCAAGTGGAGATTTAAACTTCGAAATAAAGAAAAGGCAAAGATCAAGTTTCGATAAAAGATTGGGTTTTGTTTTGTAAAGATCTATGCTTTAAGCTAACAAGATGAAATAAAGATTTAAACTTTGACAATAAAAGATAAAGGAGGCGTCTTGGGTGAGACTTAGTTGGGATCAAACGAGCTCAACCTTCCTTTCTCAACACACCAAGACTCAAGCTTTGTGCTTAGACTTTGGGTAAATCCGCCACTCTCGTGGTCAGATCGCTTTGCAAGCTGAGAATCCAAAGCTAGCTCTCACTAGTGGACTCAAAGTTACAAGCTTTCACAAGATCTAGTCTAAAAGTGCACAAGATACATCCCAACAACCAATCTCTTAGGTTGGGAATGTTTCTCTCTATCGCTAGCTCTCTTAGGCATTAACGCAAACACCTTCTAGGTGTACTAGCCTAGATTCGCGACTTCAAGTGATCAAGAAGAAGCCGAGATATAAAGCTCTAGCTAAAGAAAAGCTGGTCAAGGGAGATTAAGGAAGAGGTTAACAGGAAGCTAAAGCTCTGACCTTTCCTAATCTCACCCTCGAAACCTCTAAAGAACTACTCGCTACTCATACTCGAACCGAAAGCAAAGAGGTAAAGAAAGCTAGAAATCATCATTAAGACAAGATTAGCAAACTAAGTACTTCTTAAACTTAAAAGATTCAAAGTAAAAGCTTACAAAAGATCTCCAAGAACAAACTGTTTTTCTTGGAGAGAAACTGGTTACAAGATAAAGATTGCCTAAAATTAGGTCTTAAAGGTTTATATAGAGAAGGGAAAAGTGTATCCTTTGGTCAACGTTTTTGCTTTGACTTCACAGATGCGCGCAGCTTGAGCAACTTCCTCAAGCACTCTGTTTCCTTTTGCTCAAGGCTCTGTTCCGTCTTGCTTGTTTTGCCATCCGATTACTCCGATCTCCTTCTGGTTCATCTCCGATCATCACCTCCGGTCCCTCCTTCGCCATAAGCTCCGAATACCTGATAAATGCACCCCAAATGCAATGGAAATGCAAAATGCTATCCTAAAGGCTAAATGATCCTAAGTAGACTAAAGCTACACTAAATGTTATGAAATGAGACTCAATTATACACAGAATTATGCAGTATGAGAGGCTAAATGCATGCAAATGTTGAGTACATCAGCGATCGACCAAATAGTGCTCCTTCGGGCATCTCTTGAACTAAGAGGAATTCATCGTACCGAAACGAAATTTATATCGACCAACCTTGTGTTTTATGGCTCCTTGTGAAATTTGAGGCTGTTCGAACGAGAGGATTGGGAGTTGGTTCGTTCGTGCACGCCAAACGTCTTTGGGATATGTTTCCTTCTGCTGGATGGTGTTCTGCTCGACCTTCTCCTCCTTTTCTTCTTCTTGGTGTTTTTTACTCCAGAGGATCAGTTTCCACCGGTGTTCGCGCCTTCTTGAGGTTTTGAGTTCGTCGGCCATTTTATGCATCGCCGTCGGCCGGATTGACTCTTCTTGTCTATCTCAAGATCCATGCACTTTCGCGTCCTATCTTTTGGATTTGCCGACCAAAATGATGTTTGAGGTCGCCTGTGAAGTTTGGTGGACTTCGGTCGTGCCGTTTGTGAGATGGTCGAGCATGGTCTCTTGGTTCGTCGATTCTGGCCGAAGAGTGTGATATCTCCTTTTACTCGGGCCAATTGAGTTCTGCTTCGACCGAACTGTTTTTCTATCCCTCCTGGATTGAATTGTGGTTGGATTTCCCTCATCTCTCATGTTTGGCATGTAAATCCTCCTTTGGCCGGTTGTGGCTTTTGTGCGCCATGTTTGTTTGATATTTTGAACCGGTTCTTTCCTGTCATATGTTTAATCTGAAAAACACTAGTATTTTGTTAAACTCTGTCAATGATTGAGATGTTCAAAATGTTTGAACTTCCCAATCAAAGACTTGATCGTGAACCATACATGTACTTGGGTCTTGATCAGAGATCCAAGTAGTGTTCATTGGTTTAAGATAGAGAAATAGTGTTTAAAAGAAATGACAATTGAATGGAGTGTACTTACCTTTGCCTTGTGCAATAGTGTTCCAATGGCTCTTTTTGGATTCTTTGCTTCTTGAAACATGGGTGGGACTTGGGTGGGACTCAAACTAGACTCAATGCTCAACACTTAGACCAAAGATGGTTAATCTTTTGGTCCGATTGTGGCGATGTAGCTTTCCAATGCATTTTTCATGTAGACCTCCTTTTTGGTACTTTTTCCTAAAACACTTTTTATTTTATTTTTGTAAAATTTATTAAACTCTCAAAAATTTAAGAGTTATAAATAGAACAAATAAGTAGTTATAAAAATAAAAACAAAAATAAAAATAAGAAAATGTGGGTTGCCTCCCACAAGCGCTTGTTTTAAGTCTTTGTAGCTCGACTCCTTTGTGTTCTTAGTTAGGTAGGATTGGTGGCTCCAAGAACTTCCTGTTGCCTGATGATTCCAAGTGCATCTTGTCCTGTAGAACTTCCTTGATCAAGTAGCCATGCGACTCTCCTCTTACTTGTGAGCACTCTCCTCCACTTGTGTAGCGAAATCGCTTGGATGAGAAACCGGGAGGTGCAGCATCGTAGAAGGTGTCCTTGTCAACATTGGCTAGAGAGATTCTTCTATTAGGCCAATCCATGATCGCTCCAGCTGTGGCTAGGAATGATCTTCCAAGCAAAAGCTTTAAGTCCTCCGGATCCTTCATGGTTACTACATAGAAGTTGGCTGGAACTATGCAGCCTCCAAAATCAAGCTGAATGTCTTTAACCTCTCCAAGTGGTTCGGTCAATGATGAATCAGCTAGCTTTAAATCCATTCGAGATTTCACAATTGAATTGATCAATCCCAACTTCTTGGCTATCTCGGCCGGCATAAGGTTCACACTAGAACCGGAATCGCAAAGAGCATCATCAAAGTAGCTTCCATTGATAGAGAAATGTATAAGGAAGTAACCTGGGTCATGAAGCTTGTGTAGAAACCTAGGTTTAGGCATCCCCTTTCTTGCTTCCTCGTACATCTTTTCCAATTCAGCTAGACTCCAATCTTGTGTCCAAGCTAGGTCTTGCATGAATGGACTCTTGTTGCAAGCATTATCAAACGGCACACCATAAGGGAATCTCCTCGCCATAAAGTTGAAATCATCTATGATCTCTTCAAGTGATGATCTTGTCTTCCTCTTCTCCTTGGTGGGAGGCGGTTGTGAAGACCTTTGAGTAAGGGTTCTTCCTTTTGGTGCTATCTTCTCTTGTTCCAGTGGTTAGCCTTCGTGGCTCTTTCTTGATCAGCTCTACTCTTCTTCATCCCAAATCACTCTTGGGTCGGTCTCTCTTATAGTAAAGACGGGCGCGGCATAGTTGTGCTTAGGAACGGTCGTCTTTGCTCGGTCAAGACCTTCTCTTCCAAGTTGGCTAAGCGAGTGGTTAAATCCTTGACTTCCTTGGAGACTCCATCTACTTTGTCTTCAAGCCCTCTAGCTCTTCTTTGAATATCTTGGCTCCTCTTGTCTAGAGAGATGTGTAAATCTCGGATTTGTGCCTTCACTTGTTTTTGCCCTTCCACCAATGTAAGCATCGTCGAGTAACATTGCCTCTCCTTTAGGTTACTTCGGCTACCTCCCTCTTAGCTTGATGAGCTACTGCTGTTATTGAATTGAGACTCTTGGTGGTGCCATCGAGGTTGTTATCAAGACTTGTGATCTTCTCATCTAAGTGATTGTCCATCTCCTTGGTAGAAACTTTGGTAAAGTGTATCGCTCTCCTATTGTCTTCAATGGCCTCGCCTTGCTTCTTCAAATCTTCCTCCATGTCCAAGCATCTTGACTCTACTCTCTCTATTTGGGTAGAGAGTTCTCCAAGTCTTCCATCTAGTTCGTATCGCGTGAACTCTAGCTTTGTCTCAATGTCGCGGCTAGTTTCTTTGGCTCTCCATGAAACCCTCAAGCACGGCATCGAAATGGCTATCTCTCCGCCTATTGAGAACATGGTCGTGGTGTGAATGCAACACTGGTCTAGGTGGTTGATGATAAACCGGAGGTCGGTTTTGATGATGATGGTAATGATGCTCGTCTCGGCTAGGTCCTTCAAACGTCGGATGAGCGCGGTTGGGAGGGAACGGATGTGGCACGATGCTTACGGCTGGGTCTTGGTAACTCCGGCCGTGGAGATCGTGTGGGATCAGTGTCCGGTTCCCAAAGTGGATGTTGGTGTTGTGATTCATCTCCAAGTACCTATAAACACAAGAAAAAGAAAAAGTTAGTATTCGAAAATACCAAGATCTAGACTTAGTTTTAAACAAGACTATGCAAGTGTTTATGATGCAATCCCCGGCAACGGCGCCAAAAACTTGATGGGCATCTATGGGATGAGTACAAGTAATAATTCCCTAAGACAACTAGAGTTGCAAGTGCACAACATATAATTGTAGTATTTAGGGGTCGAACCACAAGGGATTGGATTTCACACATTACATAATCATAGAGTTTAAATGATCTAAGCTAAATCAAAAGATGCAAGGGTTTGTGTTTGTTGAGAACACGAAAAGCAAATAACAATGCAATTCTATACAAGCAACATTATTGAACTATTGAAAACTCTTTTGAAAACATGAGCCAAGTCGATTGAAAAGTTTGTTAAAATCCGATTCTTTTGAACTCAAAACACTAAGGAAGGATTATTCCACTTTCGTGGTTCCAATCCCCTATGTCTCTTAAACCAATGGGCTCAGCTTTCGTTGGTCATTGTAGAGTGAGACATGCATTACATCCAAGTAATGATTGTTCACAAAACTCTTTAGGTCTACTTTCGTAGCCTAAAACGATTTGCCCATCAAATAATATCCGGAGATATAACAAGCTTTTGGAGAGTATATCAACCTAAAATCAAGTCACTAGTTAGCTACTCTAGCAACAAGCATTAAGCATAAATAAAGATGGAGAACCATAGGGTTTCCCCTTTTAACAATCGATTTCGAAGGCCATTATATCATGTCCTCATTGGAAGGATCCATAATTCAACAATGAGTCATAGATAGTAGATGAAGTCTCATGAATCCTTAGAGAGAGAGGCGGCGGAATATGAGTCAAACGCATCTCACCCTTAGGGAGAAATCTCTACTTCTAGACTATATAAATTGAAACATGCAAGCTATATACAAATGCAAAAGAAGAAAAGAAAGAAGAAGGAGACCACCTAAGTGGCTCCGAACTTTATTGAATAATGATGTGGTGATCTATTACAAGAGGCTAAAAGCAAGTATATATAGGTAGAGAGCGGGTCTAGGTCGGCAAAGTTGAGCGCGCGCAGAAGAGGAAAGTTTCCATTTCTCTTTAGCCGCTTGAGCTTGCTCTCCAAGTTCTTGAATGGGCCGTTTCAGGCCAATGGAAGCTTCTGGATTGAGTTATGCTAGTGTCAAGATGAGCCAAGGCCTTGGGCGCGGTATCTCGGGCCTCTTGATCCATCAAAGTCTCCATGGGCTCTACTTAGGCGCTCGTCGGACATGTCTTGGTAGAAAATAAGTTCCGGTCCAACGAGTGATCCAAATGACCTCTTTCCACTTCGCCGCGGGTCATGACGACTCAAATATCTATCTTTCCATATAAGAATCATGACTTTTGGACGTCGGGAAGGCATGAATATGCGGTCGTACTTCGGATGCTCCGGTTTGGTCTTTAGCGAGAAATGTAGATTTTGGTGCTCTAGACTTGGGAACTTGGTG
This sequence comes from Microthlaspi erraticum, assembly GCA_902728155.2. NCBI lineage: Eukaryota > Viridiplantae > Streptophyta > Magnoliopsida > Brassicales > Brassicaceae > Microthlaspi > Microthlaspi erraticum. The sequence continues at coordinate 7,582 of CACVBM020001590.1, forward strand.
ATTTGACTCTTTTTGCTCCATTTTGACTCTTCTTTGCTATTTTGACCTGAATGATGCTCAAAACCAGAATATACAAGAAAACTACCTCTTGGGCAAAAACCACATTATTTGTATTAAAAACATAGTGAAAACCTTGATAAAAACATGAAAGATATGGATATATCACTCGTGTTGGCCCGTATTTGCTCTAAGGCTACTACAATGAAACGATGCTTTAAATTTGATAAAAGGTGGCTTGGAAAAGATGGTTTGGAAACGGCAGTTCCTTAGGTAAAATAACAAAATAGCCTCATACAGACTGAACTTGCGCGATGGAAAATGACAAATAAGACAAACTCCACTAAGAAGATCGAAGCCATTAAAGCCCAAGTGAATGATCATATGTCTAGTGAATAAATCCTAAAAATCAAATGGGATTTATGTGCTGCATACAGAGAAGAGGAACTCTACCGGAAGCAAAAAAGTAGAATAACATGGCTTAAAGAAGTGACAAATACACACAAAATTTTCAAGCTACCACCAAGCAGAGAAGAGCGTGAAACCGGTTTACGAAACTTAAAAAGCCAGACGGTTAGAAACAGAAGATGGTATCGAACAAGTAGCTACAGAGTACTTCCAAAACCTGTTCACATCGTCCCAACCAAACAATTTCGATGAGGTTATCTGGTACATTACCTTGCAAGTTACTCCAGCTATGAATCAATCACTAACAAGAGTTCCTAATAATGAGGAGATATAACGGGCTATCAATGACATAAATCCAGAAAAATCTCCGGACCAGACGGGATAACAAGCTTGTTCTATCAAAAGGTTTGGGATGTCACGGAAAAAGATATAATCCAAATGGTCAAACACTTCTTTACCTCAGAAACTTTGGATGCACGGTTAAACCAGACGAATATATGACTCATCCTAAAGACAGAACGGCCAAGAGATATGACGGAATTTCATCCCATAAGTCTTTGTAATGTAAGTTACAAGGTTTTTTTCAAAAATTCTGTGTTATAGGCTCAATAAGTTTCTCCCGAAACTTATATTGGAGACCCAATTAGCTTTTCTAGCTAGACGCCAATATACTTATTGCTCAAGAAGTCTTTCGTGCCCTCAAAACCAACCCAATCTGCAAGTCCAAATTTGTTGCCATTAAAACGGATATGAGCAAAGCATATGATAGAGTGGAATGGACTTTCTTGGAAGCTCTTATGTTAAAAATGGGATTTGGAGAATAGTGGGTTTCTTGGAAGGGTCACATAAGCCCCTCAAGAGGACTGCGACAAGGGGACCCCCTTTCACCTTTCTTGTTCATTATCTTGACTGAAGCTCTTGTGGCATTATTGAGAGGAGCAGAGGCGGAGGGAAGAATCATGGGCCTAAAGATCGCACGAAACAGTCCCGCGGTGTCCCACTTCCTCTTCGCAGATGATAGTCTCTTCTTCTGCAAAGCGGACACCTCACAATGTGCATAGCTTATCAAGATAATAAACACTTATGGGAAAGTATCCGGACAACAACTCAATGTTTCCGAATCCTCGATCTTTTTTGGAAACAAGGTCCCCCCAGATACTCGAAATGATTTTAAACGAACCTTAGGCATCACTAAAGAGGGAGGAATGGGTATGTACCTTGGCCTACCAGAAAAAAATATGCGGTTCCAAGAAACAGGCCTTTGCTTTTATTCAAGACGATCTGAGTAATAGGATCAATTATTGGTCAGCAAAACTTCTATCAAAAGGCGGCAAGGAAGTACTTATTAAGTCAGTCGCCCAGGCCTTCCGACCTATGTAGTGTCGTGTTTTCTTCTTCCCCAAGATATCACAAAGAAACTACAAAGTGCCATCGCTTAATTCTAGTTGAGTACAAAACAAAAAAATCGAGTTTCACATTGGATAGCTTCGGAGAAAATATGTATGGCAATTGATAAAGGACTAGGATTTCGTGATCTTAAATATTTCAATATTGCTCTTTTCGCAAAGCAATTATGGTGGATCCTCCAGTTTCCAACGTCCCTTCTGGCTTGAGTTCTCAAAGCAAGATATTTTTAGTATTCTAACCCGCTGAATGTTAAGAAAGCTACTCTCCCTCTTACGGATGGACTAGCATGATTGCGGCTCGAGATCTTCTCAAAGGTGGTCTATAGGATCTGGAGCAAACACTGCAGTTTGGAGCGACTCTTGGCTATATCAGTAAAGGAGAATACTAAGATCCATATCTTCTAGTCTATCACTTAATTGACCATCGGACAAAAACACGGAAGAGGATATCTTAAGATCACTGTTTACCGAGGAGGATGTGAAACGAGCAAAGAGCATCAAGCCTACACGAATACACCAAGCCTATAGATTTATATGGGGGTACACAAAATCCGGTATATACTCTTTTAAAACCGGATATGAACTTGCGATCCAACTCAAGGAGGAGAGCAGCCCACGATACGTCCTGGAACCAAGCACAAATGCTCTGAAAACCAAAGTATGGTCTGTTTAAACCCCCAGAAAAATCAAACACTTCCTATGGCAAGCAATTTTGTGATGTTTCCCTGTTAGGAACAGCTTAGTGGAACGACATTGTGGCACAGATCGTTCATGTCCAAAATGTGAAAATGAAGTGGAAACTGTAAACCACTTATTATTTCAATGCCCAGCAGCGGCACAAGTTTGGAATCTAACCAACTTTATAACTTCTCTGGGCGATTTCCCGTGTAATGCTCTATTCAGAAATTTTGATTTTCTATTCTGGCGAGCAAGTGAACAGGGCACAACTGAAAATGCAACCATGAGTTGTTGTGGATCCTGTGGTACCTATGGAAAGCCCGCAACGATAAGGTCTTCAACGATAAGGACACTCTCCCCATTGATATGTACCATCTTTCAAAGGCAGAAACAGAGAACTGGGAACTGGCCCATTTGGTTGAAGTCACCGGAAACAAAGACCCCCCAATGGAAATAGAAACTGCTCGAAATAAAACCGAACGACTCTTCCCTATATGCCAAGTCGATGCTTCATGGAGCAAAGGTTGTGACACATGTGGAGGAGGATTTGTTCTTTAGATTACAGATGGAGTATGGGTCTTTGAAGCTTTTGCACACGACCAAGTACAATCTACGATTCATGCAGAACTTGCCGCGCTCACTTGGACCATGAAAGCAGTTCTACAACAAGGTTATACGTCTATCAAGTTTGAATCTGATTTTCTTCAATTGGTTCAACTTATTGAAGAAGAAGTGCATTGGCCGTCGATGGCTGCATAGTTAGAGTTCGAAGAATTTCAGTTTTATTGCTCTGCTTTCAACTGTTCTTCCATTTCTTTTATCCCACTTTTGTTGAATGTCTGTGCCGATTGCCTGTCAAAAGGAGCATGAGCACGTGGTTTCGTTTTCACCTATATAAACTCTAAGGTTCTGAGCTGGTTAGCCCACGAAGCTAATCATCTCGTTTCAGTAATACATGGATTTCGTTGTCAAAAAAAAAAAATATATATATATATATATATATATATATAATCAAAGGAAGCTATGAGCTATTTGATATTGCTGAGTGCTGACCTTCATGAAATCGTAGCAAAGCCAAGTCTTTCACGAACATTGAGTTTAGCAACAAGATTATCTCTTTGACTAATCCCTAATATACTAAAGCACAAGTCACTCGCCCAATGGCAGAGTGACATGTGTCAAGTTTAACAAAATTAAGCGTTACTTAATCTCTTAATCAAGACACGTCAGCATATTTACATTTAAGATTTTAAGAAAAAATAAAACGAGATATTGGTAAATAAAAAAAAAGGTATCGACGGTTTCTCGAAAATGTCCGCCATGACACCCACACCCACCACGATCCTTCTTTTCCGGCCACGATCTTTCAGATTCGAGAAATAATAACCAACATAGAAGCTTCCAATCTAAATCGAAAACAAAATATGAAAGTTTTGCACTCCTCTTCAATCTCAAAATCATCATTCAAAATTAGAGTTGATATGAATGTATCAAGTCAAGACAGAGTTCGGTTTGGGTAAACGGATATTAGCGACCTGCTGTCTCACTCCTCCGTACAGGTCCATCCAGAGCACCGGTTTGATTTATCGGAACCAGGACTAAAAAGGTTCGAGAAAGATTGGATCTGAGCAGGCCCGGCCTTGAGCATGTGCTCTCAGTGCATTTGCGCAGGGTCCTTTTTTATTTTTACAATTTTCTTCAATTTTCTTTAAGTAATTAGGGTCCTGTTTGTTATAAAATATATAAATTAAGGCCCGAATGTATAAATATAGAATAATGTAGGTGAAGTTTCAAAAAAAAATTTAACTTGCACAGGGTCTAAATAATATTTGGGCCGGGCCTGGATCTGAGATACGAATTTCTGGAAATACGACCAAAGGAGATATTTTATGGAAGAAAACAGGAACTGCTTTTGATATAAGGTAAGAAAATATTTCAATTAGTTCACCACTTATCAAATTGTTGAAACGTTATGTTACTCTACAATTAATTTTACAACAGAGATAGCATTATGCTTTACTTTTTTCTCTTCGTGTGTCCTATATATATATATATTGTTTAACGAAGATTTTGCATCAACACACCATTTCAATAGAGTATTTAATAGAAGTTTAGTCATCTCTGGTGTATAGCTTCTCATTTATGTCATCAGTTACAAAGTTTTATCTGATCTCATAGTAATTTGTTTTGCTGATTGGTGTTAATATGTGAGATAGATTGTTGCTTATGAACATAAGTTACTGCCGTTTATGTCTATCGAAATTGTAATTGGTCAAATTATTAACTTCATGAACTGTATGACTACGTTAGGTTGAAACTGAAATTTGTTCAATTAGGAATGTCATTTGAATCGCCTGCTTAAAGTTTGGATCTTTTGGCTGTAAATTTGAAAATACAGCAAAATAAAAACGGTACTTGGAATCATCTCAACTTTACAAATAATTTATCTTTTGGCATCTGGTCATTGTGATCAAAGTTTGTATTTTTATCTGTATTTTCAGGTTTGGCAAACAAAAAGACGGTGTGATACTTGGAACCACCAAGACCAAGAATCAAAACAAACCCAAGTTCTCTGTTAACAAGTTTGTCCTCAAGGAGTTCCAGGATGACCCGAAGTTGTTGTCAACCAGGTATTACTCAGTTTATTAGTTTCTTCTATGAGATACGTAGCAGTACTAATTTTAAAACTAATATTTAGAAACACAATATAGAAAGGAGAAGTGCCTAGAGCAGAGAATGGTGGAGATACAGAGCAGGTGTTCTTCAGATTATATGTGCGGCTATGCATATCCTATATATATGTGGTTGTTCAGTCATGTCTGATGTATAGCTCATCATATATGTCATTTAGATTTAAAAGGTATAATACATTTAGTAAAGATCATATAACGAGTTAAGTAATCTTAATAACTTTCCGTATCTTATGTTCTGATTTATAGTTCTTGATTTGCTTTCATAGATTGATGTTTCGGTGTTACATGCTGAACCTTCACTTTTTATTGTTAGTTGGATTTGTATGATTGTTTGCAGATGGAGATATTAAATGAATTACTTGATTTAAGAAGCCAAAGAAGCTAGAAATAACTCATAGAACAAGACGTGGATAATTTAGATGAGAATGTGTTTTATTCAACAACCATGCTCACATTTTTTTTTTGGGTTATCCGATCATATACTATAAAATATATTTGAATTTTGTTAATGTATATGTATGCTCTCTTTTCATTGATATAATAATAAAAATGGTTTCTACTATCAACTGTTTTATTTCACCTCTATTCCACTTCTAAATTTATGTATTTGTAGCATTCTCACATCTCAATTTATGTAATAATCAACACAATAGTTTATTTTGACAGATAAATTATGACAGATAAATTGACAGATAAAATCTGCACTACGTTCCCGTAAGCGTCGTCTGCATTTGCGACCGAGGAAACTTCGACTTAGATGATTTTGTTTCGCTTTGCCAAATCAACACAAAAACGCCATTGATTCCCATTGTTTTTGTAGTCATCTAAATATAAAAAACTGCTATTGTTTTAAGAAACAACATCTGTGTGAGGTTGAAAAAAAAGCGATCAATAATCAGTGATTAGGTTCACATAGAAAATCTTGCGGCTCAAGAAATTTAGGATTTTCTATAAAACATTGTCTAATATATATATATTAGATAAAGTCCCGCGTGGATTTATATTAAAATTTTTGAAACATATTACCAAAATATTATTAAACAAAATATGAGAATTCTTAAAAATAAGTAAAACAATATCGAGAACCCGATAAGAACTCACTGAATAACATAAGATGCACGAAAACTTAAATTGTGTATTCTTGTTTTTTGTTACTTTTTCCGTTAGAATATGTAATATTTTATATCTTAGAATATGATGCATGCAAATATACTTTTTTCCGTTATGATATGAAACATTTTTTCAGTTAGAATATGGAAATATACTTTTCTCATTTCTTTAATTTTAGAATATGAGGTATCCAAAAATACTTTTTCCTTCTTCCGTTATAATATGGATCAATTTTTCCGTTAAAATATTGAAAATATATGTTTCCTTTTTTAACACAATTTTAAATATTTTTTTTCCTTTTGTTTTCCAAAACACATATCAAAGTCTTAATATGAGTAAAATTAAAGTTGACACATGTCGTGATAATCTATTATAGGGGTTCACGTAACATATTCCAAGAAGTTATAAAATTTTATTTAGTACATTATTAAGATTAATTAAATGTAACATATTCTATGTACTAAGATTTTGTTTAATTGAATTTAACATGAGTTTACCTATTCCATGTACTAATAGGATTTTGTTTATTTGAATTTAATATGTGTTTTGATAGTATAAATATGATGAATGGGAAATCTTTTTCTGTTAGTTATGATAAATATATTTTTTTTCCTTTTATTATAATGGATACAATTTTCCTTTTTCTAACTTTTTTTTTAATAATTTGTTTTCAGGATACATGTCATGATCTTAGTAGCCATAAAACTAAAAGTGACACATGTCGTGATCCTGTAAAGTATAAAATTCATACGTGTTGCAACCACGTTGCGCGCATCCAGCTTTATATAATAAAAAGATATCGATTAAGTTTGTTAGATGCAATTGAGGGCTAAAAAGTTTGCTAGAGCTTTGGTGAGTTTTTTAAGGTATTTTAGTTAATTATGTTATAATTTGTAGTTAAATGGTTTTGTTAATTGCAGTTTTGACTTTTAATTTTTCTGATAAATGAGAGAGCTTTATTCTCCAAAATCACTTTGCAAATAATAATAGTATAGATAGATATAGAATTAGAAGATATGCTTTTTGTTTTTTTATTTGGGAATATTTTTATAGAATTAAAAACCGATTTTTTTCTTAAAGAAATTAGTTTGGTTTCGATTTTTAAATTTCCGGCAAAATTCGACAGAGATTAAACTAAAGTAAGAATCAATCTTCTAATATATAAATTAAACTAAAAAACAAAGCATTAACCGAAACAAGTTTATTTTTTCTGCTAGTAATAAATCTAATTGGCATTTCACCAAATTAAGATTCTGTTTAAAAGAAAGAGCAAAAAGAAACAATATACATTCGAAAAACATCCATATATAACAAGATCTTAACCATTCAAATTTATACAAAAGAAACAACCCAATCTTAGCCGATAATTGGTAACAAAAATCAATTTCTTGTTATTTAGATTCCTTCTAACAGTTCATCGGAACTAGCTCTATATAAGCAGATAAAATTGCCAAACACTTCTATCATTGTGTCTTAAACAAATAATTTACAAATAACACACTTTGTCTTTGCCACATACCCTAAACAAAATAAAAGATGGCCATGCATTGCTTCTACGTTTAAGGCTTTGTGTTTGTCTCTCTTGTTCGTCGCCGTTGCTAGTCGTCCAACCGTCGGGCCAAAGGTTTTCAATGTCCGACGCTATGGTGCTAAATCTGACGGAAAAACTGATAATGCCAATGTATGTACATACACAATTTTCCTTATTTTAATTTTTTTTTTTGAATATAGTTTTTTAATTTCTTTACTAACCAATGCATATACGATGTTATAGGTGTTCACAAATGTATGGAAAAGCGCATGCGCAAGAAGTGGAAGTAGTAAAATCTACGTACCAAAAGGAACATTCTATCTCGGTGGTGTAGAGTTTGTGGGACCATGCAAAAATCAGATTGAATTCGTCATCGATGGAACTTTATTGGCTCCTTCAAACCCTAGAGATATTAAGCAGGACATGTGGATCAACTTCAGGTACATCAACAATCTATATATCTCCGGTACCGGTACACTCGATGGTCAAGGGAAGCAATCTTGGCCACTCAATGACTGCCACAAAAACACCAATTGTCCTAAACTAGCTATGGTACCATTTCTTTATATTCTTAATGATTCTTTATAATATTACTTTATATGATTATTGATGTAGTTCATTTTAACCGTATTAACAAGATTCTGATTAATTACTTATTAAATTCAAGTCTAGCTAATCTTGTATAAACTTGAATTTTATAGAACATGGGATTTGCATTCGTGAACAATTCAAGAATCGATGGGATAACATCACTCAACAGCAAAATGGGACACTTAACTTCTTCTCCGTCCATCACTTCAACATTACTGGCGTCACCGTAACAGCTCCCGGCGATAGCCCAAACACCGACGGTATCAAGTTCGGTTTCTGTAGCAACATTCGCATCTCTAACACAAACATTGGTACTGGAGACGACTGTATCGCCATTCTTTCTGGAACCTCAACATGGATATCTCTAACGTCAAGTGTGGTCCTGGACATGGGATTAGTGTCGGAAGCTTAGGGAAGAACAAAGACGAGAAAGACGTTAACGGTTAACAGTACGTGACACGGTCTTTAACGGCACAAGCGATGGTATTCGGATCAAGACTTGGGAATCTTCTGCTGCAAAGATCGTCGCTTCTAACTTTGTGTTCGAGAATATTCAGATGATTAATGTTGGAAAACCAATCAACATCGATCAGAAGTATTGTCCTTACCCACCTTGTGAAAAGACGGTTAGCTTTCTACACAAGAAACAAAGTCTATTTTTTTTTTCTTTCATCACACGAAACAATAACTAAAGAAAAGAAATTGTGTGTTTGTTTTCTTTCAGGGAGCGTCTCACGTTCAGATAAAGGACATTAAGTATAAAAACATATATGGGACGTCGAAGAACAAAGTGGCAGTGAATCTACAATGTAGCAAGAGCTTTCGTTGCAAGAATGTTGAGCTAATTGACATTAACCTTAAGCATAACGGAGTTGAGGGTGGTCCTTCCACTGCCGTGTGCGAGAATGTTGATGGTTCTGCTCGTGGTAAGATGGTTCCTCAGCATTGTCTGGCTTGATTAGGTCACATATCTTGTATTTGATATTTTCATATTTGTATAATTTGATGTATTATATCATGTAGTCTTTCTGTAAATAGATATAATTAACCAATATTGAAAGAAAACGAAAATTCATTTGATATATTGGATGTTTAAAAAAACAAATATGGTAAAGGAAATGAAAATCATACATCCCCTAATATTAAAAAAAAAAAATACTATCCATGTTAATTACTTGCTGTAAGATAATATTACGGCCGTTTACTTAGTTATCATCACTTCTCTACTGCCATTCTTTAAAGCAATTTATTATTTCATGATCTTTTGTCAGTCAAAACCTATCTAATGAATGGGAGGGGGAGTCCGCTTTGAAATCGTCCACTTGAAATCGTCCACCTTGCGCCTCGCAGTATATGATTTAAAAGGAATCACACAAGGATAAATTGATACAGTCTAAACCTCAGGTAAAATACCCCGTGCATGTCCAACGTGCTTCTACACGTTAAGCAAATCTAAAAACATATGACTTTTCACAAAAGAAATTTCAAAATCACAAAAATAGTAGTATAACTTAAAAAAACATTAGGCCTTCACAAAATACACCAATTTTAAACAAACAGTCCGAATTTTATAAATGGTTTGTAAGAAAATAAAAGAAAAACTTATATCGCTATGACTTTCTTTGCATTTTTACTTGCAAATTTATTAAATCATGTACATAGTCGAGTTTTTCAACCATAACATTTTCGATCAATCGATAACAAAGTCTTGAAAGTGCAGGGGCCACCAACACATACAGTGAATCATATAGAAAGTAGTATAGAACATATAGTAGTAAAGACATATAGAGTTTTTATCGAGGTTCGTTTTCTACATCCCTGGAACCTCGTCCAGAAGAAATACACTAAAACAAGAGTACAATTACAACTGCTATGGTATCCAGTACTATAATGTCTACCTTTCTTTTCTAGATAGTTACATTCAAACAATTCCCTTAACCCTTTGTTAGGTCTTTCTGTTTTAGAAAAGTTTATGAATTATTTATTTTAGAAAATAATGAAATTATATTTTCTAATTACAACAAAAATAAAATTGTGTTACAGTAAAATAGTTATGTAGAATTTTCAATAACCAATATTATTAATTTACATAAGCTTATCTAACACAAACAAATTTTTCAAAACTTAAAATTGTAATATCGATAGAGATATCTATGAGATAAGCAAAACATGTATAAGTTTTTATCAACACATAACATATAGAAACACTACAAGAAAATTGAGCATAGATAGCGTCCGAAAAACGCTATTACTGAAAACGATAGCGTTTTGGTGAACGATGTGTCTGCGCCCGTTATCTTTCTCATCCGCTTTTGATAGCGTTTTTACGTATGCTATTACAATTAATACTTTCGATGGCGTTTATTTCTCCGCCATTATAGATTTTTTAATAGCAGTTAATAATTGCTGTTGATTATTTAAGGAAACGCTGTTATATTTCACAAATAGTTTTAATAGCGTCATTGTTATGTTATTGTATTTGTAAGATTAGGTGGAGAATTTTGTTGTTTTTTGGGATTCACCATTGTTTTGTATATGCGTTTTCTGTCATAGTCTACTCAAAACATACCATTTCATTACCAAAACATACCATTCCATTATTACATAACCAAAAGACAAACGATTATTCAAGCCATCCGAGTTCAACAAGCAATACAATCAAACGAGTTCACATGTAAGAAATTGCATCATTAGGCCAAGCAACTGTAGAACCCAATGCATCAGCAACAAACTTGAATTCTGAGGTTGGTCTCCATATGCGTGCATCATAAATCATACATACCTCTACCCATACATTGCTCGCGTTTGGTCCCAATGGAACGAAATGGACTTTGTCTTTTGGAGTTGTTGATAATACTCTGCCTTCTGCCACCTTTTTTCCTGATCCAAAGCAGTCTAGGATGAAGCATTTATTCATAAAATGTCCGCTAGTTCTGGAGCTGTTAGTTACACTCTATACACGAAACATCCACACAGATCATCACTACCATAACATGAATCTTAGGTGATGAAAACATATATTTATGTGTAGAGTTTTACCTTAGGTGATGAATCTTTAGATGTTTCTGCTCCTTTACCGTCTGATGGCACCGCTCCTGCTTTGTTAACCAATGGTTCTGCTCCTTTGAGAGTAGAACCTGTTCCAGTCCGATAAACTTCTTCCTCCATTAGTTGTACATTACACTGTCTAACCTTCGAAATGGGCCATGCTATATTCGTGAATAGTGCATCACCCATCACATTCATATCTTCGCTTGGTCTCCACAAGTAAGCCTCCTTGTTAATCACATGGTCAATATTAACTATTGCTGCATTCGGACCCAAAGTAATATTATTCAAGATCTCTTTTGGGTCATCTGAAATCAAATATCCCTCAGCAATTACTTCAGAGTCATTGTTCCAAGCGATAATCTCGATTCTGTCTTCTAATGCATATGTAGCCTAAATAGTCACGCAATACATAATACATGTGTCACATAACCTCAAAAGTATTGTACGGGTAAAATAGGTGAGCAACATTCATGTCGGATAAAAACCTTACCGATGAACCGGCTCTCTTGTTGACAGTTTCAGAGTTCGTACTGTCGACAATGAGCTTATCAAATGGCCATGCAATCTTGCATCCCACAGCTTGTCCAAGTGAAGTGATAGTTGTTGTAGGCCTCCATACATATGCTTCTTTATCTGCTACGAAGTTAACAACCACAGCTGCTGCATTTGGTCCAATAGGAATACGGCCAATCTTGTAAGTTGGCTCAACAGAGCATAATTCTCCTTCACCGACAACAACATCATCCTCAGAATACCAATCAAGTATCTGACACCTAGGTCCTCCTTTGCTTGTACCAATGTCATCGGATGGTGAACGGTCATCCAGATTTCTCTAAGAAATTTTTTAAAATTAGTATTTGGTCAACTTTATATCATTGTAAACACATTAAACTACGAACTTACTCTTTTCCCGTTTGCTAAGTCACGCACCAAAAGTTTCAAATCTTCAATTTCGCTCACCAACACTTCTTGCTTAGCTTCAAGCTTCTGCACATGTGCATCTCTAGCCTGTATGAAAGCCAACTTCGTAGCGGTAATCCCTCTGCCCATTCCTCTGACTCTTCCACTCTTGTCTATACCTAAAACCTTACTCACAGCATCTTCTTTAACACTAATGCTGGAGTTTGAGCCAATCTCACTATCAAGTGATTTAATTTGTTCCTGATATCAATTAAGAATGTGTATCAACTTTCGTTTCTACTCAGGTGCAACAAAAATTAAAGTTTGATTACTTCTTACAATTGTTTCTTCATGCTCCGGTCTCACGGCTCTTCCATCTGCATGGGTATGTCCAGCTATCCAGATCTTGCTTCTAGTAATCTTACTTGGGTCAGAAGCCTTTTTTTTCTACAAGTACCAGAGAAACCAATTAAGTATATATATTCAACTCGGTACATTGCACAACATAGACATACCATTTCATCAGCAAGGCGAACCATTCCTTTGCGACTGGTGGTATGTGGAATCTGACGTTTCCGCAATGCTCTGAATTTGTCACTTCGTTCCTGCATTTAGTTTCACTGTGATTAATGTAACATCATTCCCACAAAACAACTATGTATTTCAATGGGAATATTTTAACAAAAACCACCTTGAAAGATTGACCGGTCTTCCTCTTGACCCATTGTATCCAAGCTGAGGCATTGTGAATGTTGCTTGGTTTTAAGCTACGTAGCTTTTCCTTACTCTTTGTAGCACGCAGTTCCCTCACTAGCCTAGACTTAGAACCTCTAAAAATGCAACCCATTTGTTGGAAGACAGATGTCTTTTGCCAGCCTTCTGTTAAATTGAACCTCGCCTACAACAGGTCCACCACATGTTATCAGTTAAAATACAGAGAAAACACTGTCAAAGTACAGAAGAAGAGCAGTTGTACCTGAACCTCTTCCCACATTGTCTCTTTTGTCTGCTCATCAATGTGCCTCCAATCGTCTAGAAGCACAGGGACGTACTCTCTCACAAGAGGGCCAAGGAAAGAAGAAAGTGCAACTGAGCCTTTACCAATAGGTTCACCTGCACTGTTAAACTCGACTCCCACCTTCTCCTCATGGCTTTTAGCCACTTTGTTCATCCTCGTTGGTCCTCTGGTTTTCTTCTTCTTGTTTCCACCTTGATCTTTGTCAAATTCTTGTTCTTGTCCTGCTTCCTGATCTTTTTTATTGTCCGGGTCAGGTCTTTCTTCACTTCCTTCAGCTTCTGTATTACCCCTATCTCCATTTGATAGTTCTTGGTTATTGATTCCCTCATCGTCTTCTTCACATTCTTCTGCAATAGGTTCATCATGATCGCTCTGAAGGACATTCTCAGGATCTTCATCATGCTTACTCTCAGACTCGTCATCGAAGGTATCCTCAGATTCTTGATCATCCCATACCTCTGCTATTCTTGCTCCTCCACATGACGCAAGGGTTCTTTTCCGGCTACAAGTCTTCACTTGATTAGGTGTTTCATCAATGCCTTGCTGACGCCTGCTGCGTCTTGGAATAATTGGGTTGGATTGCGTATTCATGTCTCTGTAATTAAACCAAAAAGAGTCATATTATAGTCTAAAGAACACAAATATGATATCTACTAATCCTATCCACCAATTCTAACTCAACTAATACTAACTCTACAGATGTGCCTAATTCATTACGTAGACCCCTTCACAGTCAACCCTAACACAGGAACTCTCATCATCTGAGATTTGATTCTCAAACTCTTCACATTGCTGACTGGCTGATGGTGGTGCGAGAATGGATTCTTCTGTCTCCAACTCATGATAGCCTCTAGGTGGCGCCTTCATGACTACATACCAAGGGGATGAGTCGTCTTCTCTAGAATAAAAATCTTGTTTCGCTTGAGAGGGCATTATATACGGATCTTGGCGAAATGCTGTCTGATTGATATGCAGGTTTACAAGCGTGAAGCCATCCTCTTCCTTCAAACCATACCCTTTGTTGGCCCACTTACACTTGAAGAGTGGAATCTGGAACATATGATAATCCAGCAAAATTATTTCTTGTATGACTCCGTAGTACGTGACAACGTCTGCCATGTGATTAGTATCTCGAGCACTGGAACGACACATCGAGAAAGCTTCATAAGATACTCCACTGTTCTGAGTCTTTCTCTTTACATCCTCTGTGTGAAAGCGATTTCCATTAACTATGTATCCCCTATAGTTCTGAGCTTCATATCTTGGCCCAAAAGCTAACCACCGAAGCTTCTTAGGATGGTTTGAGTGACTTCGGATCTAATCACAAAACAAAGACAGAAACAAAACTGATTTTAAGTAAGATAGTATTAGATATGAAGAAATCCATAATATATGTATGTATCCGTTACTGTTTGTATTACCTTTTGTTTAATCCATTGTGTAAACCTTTTCCCATCCAATTTCCACAACAGAGCTTCATTTCTTCTACACCGCACATCCGCTGCTTGTAATTCTTCCAAGTGCATCCTATAATCGTACATTTAGTTTCCAAAGTATGAAACTTAATAAAAAAAAAAGGTTATTGATCTACTTACTCAACATATGGCGTGAACATTGCTGTGTTCATCAGAACATATCGATGGGCTATCTCACGCTCTTTTTCTGTAAGTGTAACGGCTTTGGCCTTGTGGATTGGTCTACCTTCAAGGATTTCCTCATTTGGTTCAAGGTCTTCATTACGGTTTGTATTTTCCCAGCCTTGTACATATGTCTTCAGAAACTCCAAACAGAAAGCAAGGCATTCACCTGCCATGTATCCATCGGCCATACATGCTTCTGGTCTAGCATAGTTTTTAACATATGACTTGAGTGTCTTCATGTATCTACATCTCAAACAACAAACATAGTAGTCAGTATTCTGAAAACGGAACAATGAAAAATAAAATCATTCAGATTATGAAGATATACCTCTCGAAAGGATACATCCATCTGAAGTGGACCGGCCCACCCAAACGTGTCTCCCTTGCTAAATGAGCAGGAAGGTGGAACATTATATCAAACAGTGAAGGAGGAAAAAACCTCTCCAATTGGCACAATGTTTCAATAACCTCTGTCTCCAATGCTACAAGCTTCTCCGGGTCAATCACACGCTGACATAATCGACTAAAGAAGTTGCATATTCTCTTCACAACAGTCCGAGGCCCAATTTGCAGCAATCCCCTCAAAGCTACAGGTAACAGGTTTTGTAGCAATACATGGTGATCAACTGAAACACAGTTTGCAATATTCGCACAGTACCCATCTGGTCCTCTAAACTCAGACAATCTCGTGCAAAACGTCTTTTTCTCAGTCTTCGACAGCCAGTAAGCAGCAGGTGGTAAATAGTTTCTTTTCCCACGTACTTGTGCGTATAAGTCTTCCCGAATTCCCATATCCTCCAAATCACGTCGCGATTTCAAGCCATCTTTTGATTTAGAACTTTGCATGATGATAGCCAATAAGGCATCAGACACATTCTTCTCCACATGCATTACCTCTATGTTGTGTCGTACATGCATATTCTAAAACATATGAACAAATAACTCAGTTAAAAATTATGAAGAAATTGAAATATTTAGTTGTTTAGGTGATATTCTTACCTTCCAGTATGGCAGATCAAATAAAATAGACCGCTTTTTCCATCTCCATTGATCACTGTCTTCATCATTCCTCATCAGAAAGCTCATCGTTTTCACACAAACCAGCTGATCTCTTTCGTTTTCCCTTCTTCGCTAAAGCTCTACCAAAATCGTTCCTCAAGTCTTTCAACTGCTCGAATATCTCAACACCTGACTGAATTCTAGGCACAGTCCCTTCTTCTACTGTGTTATCAAACCAACTCCGTCTGCGTCTGTAAGGATGCCCAGGCCGTAGTCTTCTCCTATTGCATAAGTAGACATGTTTTCTACTAAATTTGAGCCACCTGAAAGGTGTATCCTTTCCGCAGACGTTACATGCCTGTTTACCTTTGACTTTACAACCCGCTAATGTCCCTAAAGCAGGATAATCAGTGATTGTCCACATCAAAATAGCTCTGAGATTGAAAGTTTCCTTTGAGAATGCGTCATAAACCTCTATACCTTCACTCCATAGATCATGCAGGTCTTCTATAAGCGGCTGAAGATACACGTCGATGTTGTTGCTCGGTGCAGTTGGTCCAGGAATCAACATGGTGAGCATAATGTTATCCGCCTTCATACACATTGTAGGTGACATGTTGTAGTTGACTAACATCACTGGCCATGTACTATACTTCGTGTTCTGTATCGAGAATGGGTTCATCCCATCCGTAGATAAACCAAGTCGAAGATTCCGCTTCTCAGATGCAAATTGAGGCCATTTGTTGTTAATCTGAGCCCAAGTGAGTGAGTCACATGGGTGTCGCATTGTTCCATCTCCTGAAGCATTACTGAAATGCCAACACAGATCCTCAGCCATCCTTTTGGACCTGAACATTCTTCTGAATCTGTCCTTTATCGGGAAATATCTAAGAACCTTAGCAGGAATCCCATTCTTCTCCTCCCTTGTGTGCTTATCCACTTCCCATCTAGAAGCATTACATCTTGGGCAGCTTGTCAAATCCGCATACTGCTTCCGGTATAAGATGCAATCATTCTTGCATGCGTGAATGTTGTCGTAGCCAAATCCAAATATCTTCAAGAACTTCTTCATCCCATCTGTAGATGTTGGAAGGACATTATCCTCAGGTAGCATGTCGTGAACTAACTTCAGAAGCTGATCGAAATAGTTCTCTGACATTCTGCTTTTCACTTTTATCCTGTAAAGTGACATGACAGCAGACACTTTCGTGTGGTTAGGACATGTGTTGTAGAGCGGAGTTTCAGCATCTCGCAACTTTCTTGTAAACTCAGAATCTTCTTCATTTTCAGTAGCATCATTCTCATCTTTGTTACTCACGGGTACTGAATTGTCTTCTCCATCGAAGAAAGCAGTTTTGAACAACTCATATGCTTCAAATTCAGAAGTCTGCTCATCACCGACCTTCAAATCCCTTTTCTCCCCATGCTTAGTCCAACATCTACTCCTTTTGTACTTCTGATCCATGCCTCTAATGACCAGATGATCCAATGTCGTGGATAGAGGTTGGTGGCAAAGATTTCGGCAATCGAGACATGGACACAAGATGTTTGGAAGATCGCCTAACCTCTTAGCAGATCCGTTAACAAAATCTGTTGCTCCTTGCTCATACTCAAGGCTAGTCCTGTAACATATTAACAATGGCAAAATCAGTCAATGTTCACAAGAAAACTCAGTTTTAAGTGAAGGAATTGACAATAGTATAAAGTATACCTTGGAAGCCAAACCCAAGACTTATCCATTTCACACCACCACCAAAGCTGCACGGTCAAAGGAATACATACATTTGTGATAAACGGTTCTTACATCAGACGGTCCCAACGACGCAAAAACACATAGACACATACGAGATCATATGAAGAAGGGAGTAAAGTACCTTAAGATAAGTTGAAGATCTTCTTAACTATAATCTGCAAAGACATCAAAGCCACATGATGCAAATTAAAATTAATTAACAGTAATTTGAAACACCAAACTAGAACCGAAAAGACTTAAGAAAACCCAAAATTATAAATACCTTAGATCTAATCCAACACCCAACTATGACTGTGAAACCTGCCGAAAATGTTTTAGAAATAGTCATCAAAAACATCGACATGCATCTTTCTCTATAAGAAAACCCCCAAAATGTCACATACCTTAGGTTACAAAT
Organism: Microthlaspi erraticum; assembly: GCA_902728155.2. NCBI lineage: Eukaryota > Viridiplantae > Streptophyta > Magnoliopsida > Brassicales > Brassicaceae > Microthlaspi > Microthlaspi erraticum. Next base: position 25,754 of record CACVBM020001590.1, read on the forward strand.
AGATCTTGAGCTGGCGACAATTTGCCTGTAAAATACATAAAATTGTCAAAATTTTTCTTTAAATTAATCATCTAGACACTCAAAATCGACATGACTTTCGACTAGTGATGAAATATAACCTTCAATCGAAATCAACGGAGACGAGACCGCTGCCGTGAGATACTTACGTCGATTTGAGAAACAGATTCCGGAGAAACGAAGACGGTGGGGAGATTGTTGCCGTGGGAGATCGAAATCAACAGGGAAGAGACCGCCGCCGTGAGATAACTTCGTCGATTCGAGAAATAGATCCCGGAGAAACCAAGACGGTGGGGAGATTGTTGCCGTAGGAGATCGAACGGTGAGTAGATTAATGCGTAATTGTGGCCGGCGGAGGGAAAGCGATAAGAGATTCAGAGGGAGATGAAAAAAACTTAGCGCTCGTTTTTTTTTCGTAAGTATACTTAGCCGGGAAGTGAAATAAAAATTTTCCGCTTATACTAAACATAGCGTTTGTTTCTTTAAGCAGGTTATTAAAATACGGTTTACATTAAAAAACAGAGGTTTTTTAAACACCAAACAAATACATAGCATAGACGTTTAATGAAACGCTATCTTAAATACATAGTTGGTTCAAATATTGCATTCACATAAAAAACGCTATCTTCTTATGCTATCTATACTCAATTTTCTTGTAGTGAAACCAAAGAAGAAGAAAAAACGAATAAAATGAGAATAGACCGAAGAAAAATAAACGAAAGAAGAAGATTAAGAATATCGTTTTACTATAATCACTATAATCATTCTAGGAAGATAAACTTTAAGAACTAATGTAACTTCTCCAGTAACAGGGCCTCTATGCCTTACGAGAAAATGTGAGAAAAGTTTGTAATATTTTTTTAATCAGAAATTATCATAATGAAATTTCTTTTATTATGGTGACTGATTATCAAAGAATTAAAATAATTAAAATTAAAATATAAAGAAATTTAATAATAAGAAACTAAAATTATAAAAGAAATTTTTAAAAATATTAAAAATAAAAAATAAAAATTGTAAAGTATTTGTATCTATGAACTTTTAAAGAACTGAAAATTAGAAAATTCATAAATGTTTTATAAATAAAAACATAAAAACGGAACCCTCGTGTAGTGCAGATAAAATACCTAGTTTATTTTAAAGTATTGGCAATTTAACGCGATAGGACTTAATTAGGATGGTTTAATTATGGGAAATTGATAATAAAAAAATTGGTGGCAAGAATAATACTCCAAGATATACGTCATCATATCACATGGCCATACTACATTATGATATGATTATAGGATACCAACTAAAAACCATTATCATGTTATACTAATAATTAATAATTTGTATTCCGAGAATATGAGTTAGATATTTATATGGAAAAGGAAAAATCCGAAATCGTATTATGATTTCTCTTCAAATGGCTTTTGAGAAGATTTAAAAAAAAATAAAAGTAAAAACAGTTTCTTACAGCCAAAATCTTTACGTAAGTACCAACACTTATACATGCACGTTCACATTCATATTCGCATCTAATCGTACATATATACAACCGATTGTGTCCACACTATACACGTACGTAATTACGTATGTTTGTCATGTGGGATAATGCGTTTTCCATTTTTTGAATTATTTTTATTCTCAGAGGATCACGTGAGGGAAACTTAATGATTGCTCACACCCAATTTGTCCTTTGTTAGATCACAGATACTTTGAAGTTAAACTTTTCTCTGTACTTTCTCTTGAAATACATCTTAAAAGTTGAATATAGTGTCTTCTCGTGTACTTCAGTACTCACCTCTCCAAGTGATGATTTAAAAATAACAAGAAAGTGGGACATGTTAGTTTAGTAAAGCCGTAAAGGATATATATAAGATGCATGTCGAGTATACGTATATTTCTGTTGATTTTATTAATTTATTAGATACATTAAGTGATATATTATGTGATAGAGAGTGAACTTAAACATAAAAACATCACAATAACTAATAAGAATATGACTCTATCTTATCCTAATAGTTGTTGAAATAAGAACACATTATATAAAGCTTTTGTTATCTTATTTTCCCAATATGGTTACTTCAAATTAAATTATTCTCTTATAAATGTAGCAATATCACAGTCGCTACATACTAATAGCATGTCAGTATACAAGAAAGTTAGACGTGTGCGTCTATTTCTAACCAAACAAGATAAACAAAGTTATCTCAATTCTCAAGTGTTTGCATCGCAAGATTTAGGTCGACCAGACAAAGAAATATATGGTCAAACTCTACTTTTGCCTCAAGAACAAAATATGGCAAAAAGGGAATGTAATGGGTGATTGATGAGATCGACCATATAAAAAATATGGAAATCAAAAGATATATAGAAGACTATATATAACACCTTGATCACCCATTCCGGTGAATCACCAGCCATATCTTGGCCAGTGGGCTCCACCCCTGTCTGATGGCCGGTTTGCTATTTTTGAGAGGCTTTAGAGACTTGTTTACTATTCCTGCAATCAACACTCGATCTTTCTCCATGTTATGGCTTCACTTACATAGTTTTGGAAATCACTTTCCGGAAGGTCATCCATTCTTCCACTACTCCAGCCCAAGCACGCTTAACTTTGGAGTTACTTATCCACCTTTGACCGAAAAGGTAAGTGTACTTTTTTTAAACATATGTAGCCAAATCAATTCTTTTAAGTTTCTTCTCATTTATTACAAACCGAGATGTTACACTATAATTTATCAATATCTTACATAATGAAATTTAGTTATCTATATTAGTTTAGGAAATTAAGTTGCTTCTATCTGTATATAATAAGTCAATGCATGTTGCACTATTATTTTCACGATAGTCTAATTATAATTTTTCTTAAACTTATTTGTGTTATTTACTCGTATCAATTTACCATGGTATCAATGTCAGTGAATAACGCATAAGTAAAAAGGTGTGATTAATTTTGCTTGGCCAAAATCTGTTTTTGCGTCTGCGTCTGGTAATAGTTACGACTTACGAGTGACCTCAACAATATTTGTGAATGGCTTACTTTCTGTTGTGAGAAAAGAAGAAGAGAAATGAGCTTATTCATTCATTGGAGGTGATGATCCTATATATATGATTACAAGTAGGGTTTATGTAGAGTTTGTGTTAGGGAATAAGATGGGCCTAATGGGCATCCACTTATTTACCCATAACACTCCCCCTTGGATGACCATTATACAAAAATACATTCTAAATACATAAGATGATGCCTCGTTAAAACCTTTACCAGGAAAACCCAGTGGGAAAAACCTTGGTTAAGGAAAAAGAGTACATCGCGCAATCACTCCCCCTCATGAGAACATCCATCACAATCAGATAACCTCTTTCCTTGAAAGTTGTAGTTGAAAACTCCTTGTCAGGTAAATCTTCGAGTAAATCTTCAGTCTTTGTTTGAACAATATTTAGGACATTGACATCGTCATTCTTCTGTAGTGCATGAATCTTGCTGGTGATTTATCTCGATCATTCTCTTTGCTTCAATTGATCTCATACATGGATGAGAAGAATTTTGGAAAGAAATTAAACATTCATCTTTAGACTTCCTTTAGATATTTCTCATTTGTGTGTTCTTTGTTGCCTCATTAAAACCTTTCATGGAAAAACCCTAAAGGATAAAAAACCACAATAAGGAAAAAGAGTACAACCACACATATCATCTTATATCTCCCCTTGGAAGCATCTTCTTCAAGAGATGCATTCCAATAATAAATATCATCTTTTGGAGATTGCTATGAGTATAACCTCAATAAAAGTCATTTGAACTTCTAGTATATGACATCTATTTCTATAAACAATCATTTCTTGTTATATTTGGACTTCTGGCCAAACTTTCTCTTTATATACATTCTTGTAAATGTCTATCTTGTATATATGAGTTATTTCATGCTCATTTTGTTCTCATCTTTCAGTTATGAAAGAGACCAACACATTTCTCAAATATAATTTAAAGTGTGGTACTTCAAGACCAAATGTAAGCATTTTTAATGCAAATCTTACAATGATCTTTTGAGATGATATCTCTTTTGTTAAACTGTGAATATGAGATATCTTAAGACAAATTTGTCTCTC
>CACVBM020001591.1:0-29827 GCA_902728155.2 Microthlaspi erraticum
AAGAATCCAAGGGAGGAACATCAAATGGACCTAATTTGGGAACCGGAAGAGGTAAGGAGTCCGAAATGTACCTCTGTGACTCCACATTGAGGAAACTCACTTGTAGTGTATAAGATGAACTAGATGGACCCATACTTACCCAAACATGGATTAATAGGTTCTACACATGACTATGAGGACAAACATGAGTGAAACGGTCTCAATCCAAGGGAGGAACATCAAATGGACCTAATTTGGGAACCGGAAGAGGTAAGGAGTCCGAAATGTACCTCTGTGACTCCACATTGTGGAAACTCACTTGTAGTGTATAAGATGAACTAGATGGACCCATACTTACCAAACATGGATTAATAGGTTCTACACATGACTATGAGGACAAACATGAGTGAAACGGTCTCAATCCAAGGGAGGAACATCAAATGGACCTAATTTGGGAACCGGAAGAGGTAAGGAGTCCGAAATGTACCTCTGTGACTCCACATTGTGGAAACTCACTTGTAGTGTATAAGATGAACTAGATGGACCCATACTTACCCAAACATGGATTAATAGGTTCTCACATGACTATGAGGACAAACATGAGTGAAACGGTCTCAATCCAAGGGAGGAACATCAAATGGACCTAATTTGGGAACCGGAAGAGGTAAGGAGTCCGAAATGTACCTCTGTGACTCCACATTGTGGAAACTCACTTGTAGTGTATAAGATGAACTAGATGGACCCATACTTACCCAAACATGGATTAATAGGTTCTACACATGACTATGAGGACAAACATGAGTGAAACGGTCTCAATCCAAGGGAGGAACATCAAATGGACCTAATTTGGGAACCGGAAGAGGTAAGGAGTCCGAAATGTACCTCTGTGACTCCACATTGTGGAAACTCACTTGTAGTGTATAAGATGAACTAGATGGACCCATACTTACCAAACATGGATTAATAGGTTCTACACATGACTATGAGGACAAACATGAGTGAAACGGTCTCAATCCAAGGGAGGAACATCAAATGGACCTAATTTGGGAACCGGAAGAGGTAAGGAGTCCGAAATGTACCTCTGTGACTCCACATTGTGGAAACTCACTTGTAGTGTATAAGATGAACTAGATGGACCCATACTTACCAAACATGGATTAATAGGTTCTACACATGACTATGAGGACAAACATGAGTGAAACGGTCTCAATCCAAGGGAGGAACATCAAATGGACCTAATTTGGGAACCGGAAGAGGTAAGGAGTCCGAAATGTACCTCTGTGACTCCACATTGTGGAAACTCACTTGTAGTGTATAAGATGAACTAGATGGACCCATACTTACCAAACATGGATTAATAGGTTCTACACATGACTATGAGGACAAACATGAGTGAAACGGTCTCAATCCAAGGGAGGAACATCAAATGGACCTAATTTGGGAACCGGAAGAGGTAAGGAGTCCGAAATGTACCTCTGTGACTCCACATTGTGGAAACTCACTTGTAGTGTATAAGATGAACTAGATGGACCCATACTTACCAAACATGGATTAATAGGTTCTACACATGACTATGAGGACAAACATGAGTGAAACGGTCTCAATCCAAGGGAGGAACATCAAATGGACCTAATTTGGGAACCGGAAGAGGTAAGGAGTCCGAAATGTACCTCTGTGACTCCACATTGTGGAAACTCACTTGTAGTGTATAAGATGAACTAGATGGACCCATACTTACCAAACATGGATTAATAGGTTCTACACATGACTATGAGGACAAACATGAGTGAAACGGTCTCAATCCAAGGGAGGAACATCAAATGGACCTAATTTGGGAACCGGAAGAGGTAAGGAGTCCGAAATGTACCTCTGTGACTCCACATTGTGGAAACTCACTTGTAGTGTATAAGATGAACTAGATGGACCCATACTTACCAAACATGGATTAATAGGTTCTACACATGACTATGAGGACAAACATGAGTGAAACGGTCTCAATCCAAGGGAGGAACATCAAATGGACCTAATTTGGGAACCGGAAGAGGTAAGGAGTCCGAAATGTACCTCTGTGACTCCACATTGTGGAAACTCACTTGTAGTGTATAAGATGAACTAGATGGACCCATACTTACCAAACATGGATTAATAGGTTCTACACATGACTATGAGGACAAACATGAGTGAAACGGTCTCAATCCAAGGGAGGAACATCAAATGGACCTAATTTGGGAACCGGAAGAGGTAAGGAGTCCGAAATGTACCTCTGTGACTCCACATTGTGGAAACTCACTTGTAGTGTATAAGATGAACTAGATGGACCCATACTTACCAAACATGGATTAATAGGTTCTACACATGACTATGAGGACAAACATGAGTGAAACGGTCTCAATCCAAGGGAGGAACATCAAATGGACCTAATTTGGGAACCGGAAGAGGTAAGGAGTCCGAAATGTACCTCTGTGACTCCACATTGTGGAAACTCACTTGTAGTGTATAAGATGAACTAGATGGACCCATACTTACCAAACATGGATTAATAGGTTCTACACATGACTATGAGGACAAACATGAGTGAAACGGTCTCAATCCAAGGGAGGAACATCAAATGGACCTAATTTGGGAACCGGAAGAGGTAAGGAGTCCGAAATGTACCTCTGTGACTCCACATTGTGGAAACTCACTTGTAGTGTATAAGATGAACTAGATGGACCCATACTTACCCAAACATGGATTAATAGGTTCTACACATGACTATGAGGACAAACATGAGTGAAACGGTCTCAATCCAAGGGAGGAACATCAAATGGACCTAATTTGGGAACCGGAAGAGGTAAGGAGTCCGAAATGTACCTCTGTGACTCCACATTGTGGAAACTCACTTGTAGTGTATAAGATGAACTAGATGGACCCATACTTACCAAACATGGATTAATAGGTTCTACACATGACTATGAGGACAAACATGAGTGAAACGGTCTCAATCCAAGGGAGGAACATCAAATGGACCTAATTTGGGAACCGGAAGAGGTAAGGAGTCCGAAATGTACCTCTGTGACTCCACATTGTGGAAACTCACTTGTAGTGTATAAGATGAACTAGATGGACCCATACTTACCCAAACATGGATTAATAGGTTCTCACATGACTATGAGGACAAACATGAGTGAAACGGTCTCAATCCAAGGGAGGAACATCAAATGGACCTAATTTGGGAACCGGAAGAGGTAAGGAGTCCGAAATGTACCTCTGTGACTCCACATTGTGGAAACTCACTTGTAGTGTATAAGATGAACTAGATGGACCCATACTTACCAAACATGGATTAATAGGTTCTACACATGACTATGAGGACAAACATGAGTGAAACGGTCTCAATCCAAGGGAGGAACATCAAATGGACCTAATTTGGGAACCGGAAGAGGTAAGGAGTCCGAAATGTACCTCTGTGACTCCACATTGTGGAAACTCACTTGTAGTGTATAAGATGAACTAGATGGACCCATACTTACCCAAACATGGATTAATAGGTTCTACACATGACTATGAGGACAAACATGAGTGAAACGGTCTCAATCCAAGGGAGGAACATCAAATCAAATGGACCTAATTTGGGAACCGGAAGAGGTAAGGAGTCCGAAATGTACCTCTGTGACTCCACATTGTGGAAACTCACTTGTAGTGTATAAGATGAACTAGATGGACCCATACTTACCAAACATGGATTAATAGGTTCTACACATGACTATGAGGACAAACATGAGTGAAACGGTCTCAATCCAAGGGAGGAACATCAAATGGACCTAATTTGGGAACCGGAAGAGGTAAGGAGTCCGAAATGTACCTCTGTGACTCCACATTGTGGAAACTCACTTGTAGTGTATAAGATGAACTAGATGGACCCATACTTATCCAAACATGGATTAATAGGTTCTACACATGACTATGAGGACAAACATGAGTGAAACGGTCTCAATCCAAGGGAGGAACATCAAATGGACCTAATTTGGGAACCGGAAGAGGTAAGGAGTCCGAAATGTACCTCTGTGACTCCACATTGTGGAAACTCACTTGTAGTGTATAAGATGAACTAGATGGACCCATACTTATCCAAACATGGATTAATAGGTTCTACACATGACTATGAGGACAAACATGAGTGAAACGGTCTCAATCCAAGGGAGGAACATCAAATGGACCTAATTTGGGAACCGGAAGAGGTAAGGAGTCCGAAATGTACCTCTGTGACTCCACATTGTGGAAACTCACTTGTAGTGTATAAGATGAACTAGATGGACCCATACTTATCCAAACATGGATTAATAGGTTCTACACATGACTATGAGGACAAACATGAGTGAAACGGTCTCAATCCAAGGGAGGAACATCAAATGGACCTAATTTGGGAACCGGAAGAGGTAAGGAGTCCGAAATGTACCTCTGTGACTCCACATTGTGGAAACTCACTTGTAGTGTATAAGATGAACTAGATGGACCCATACTTATCCAAACATGGATTAATAGGTTCTACACATGACTATGAGGACAAACATGAGTGAAACGGTCTCAATCCAAGGGAGGAACATCAAATGGACCTAATTTGGGAACCGGAAGAGGTAAGGAGTCCGAAATGTACCTCTGTGACTCCACATTGTGGAAACTCACTTGTAGTGTATAAGATGAACTAGATGGACCCATACTTATCCAAACATGGATTAATAGGTTCTACACATTACTATGAGGACAAACATGAGTGAAACGCTCTCAATCCAAGGGAGAAACATCAAATGGACTTAATCTGCGAACGGGAAGAGGTAAGAGTCTGAAATGTACCTTCTGTGACTCCACATTGTGGAAACTCACTTGTAGTGTATAAGATAACTAGATGGACCCATACTTATCCAAACATGGTTTAATAGGTTATACACATGACTATGAGGACAAACATGAGTGACACGGTCTCAATCCAAGGGAGAAACATCAAATGCACCTAATTTGGGAACCGGAAGAGGTAAGAGTCCGAAATGTACCTCTGTGACTCCACATTGTGGAAATTCACTTGTAGTTTATAAGATAACTAGATGGACCCATACTTATCCAAACATTGTTTAATAGGTTCTACACATGACTATGAGGACAAACATGAGTGAAACGGTCTCAATCCAAGGGAGGAACATCAAATGGACCTAATTTGGGAACCGGAAGAGATAAGAGTCCGAAATGCACCTCTGTGACTCCACATTGTGAAAACTCACTTGTAGTGTATAAGATAACTAGATGGACCCATACTTATCCCAACATGGATTAATAGGTTCTACACATGACTATGAGGACAAACATGAGTGAAACGGTCTCAATCCAAGGGAGGAAACATCAAATGGACCTAATTTGCGAACCGGAAGAGGTAAGAGTCCAAATGTACCTCTGTGACTCCACATTGTGGAAACTCACTTGTAGTTTATAAGATAACTAGATGGACCCATACTTATCAAAAAATGGATTAATAGGTTCTACACATGACTATGAGGACAAAGATGAGTGAAACGGTCTCAACCAAAGGGAGAAACATCAAATGGACCTAATTTGGGAACCGGAAGAGGTAAGGAGTCCGAAATGTACCTCTGTGACTCCACATTGTGGAAACTCACTTGTAGTGTATAAGATGAACTGGATGGACCCATACTTATCCAAACATGGTTTAATAGGTTCTACACATGACTATGAGGGCAAACATGAGTGAAACGGTCTCAATCCATGGGAGGAACATCAAATGGACCTAGTTTGGGAACCGGAAGAGGTAAGGAGTCCGAAATGTACCTCTGTGACTCCACATTGTGGAAACTCACTTGTAGTGTATAAGAGGAACTAGATGGACCCATACTAACCCATCCATGGATTAATAGGTTCTACACGATGACTATGAGGACAAACATGAGTGAAACGGTCTCAATCCAAGGGAGGAACATCAAATGGACCTAATTTGGGAACCGGAAGAGATACGGAGTCTGAAATGTACCTCTGTGACTCCAGATTGAGGATACTCACTTGTAGTGTATAAGATGAACTAGATGGACCCATACTTACCTAAACATGGATTAATAGCTTCTACACATGACTATGAGGACAAACATGAGTGAAACGGTCTCAATCCAAGGGAGGAACATCAAATGGACCTAATTTGGGAACCCGAAGAGGTAAGGAGTCCGAAATGTACCTCTGTGACTCCACATTGTGGAAACTCACTTGTAGTGTATAAATGAAGAAGATGGACCCATACTTACTCAAACATGGATTAATAGGTTCTACACATGACTATGAGGACAAACATGAGTTGAACGGTCTCAATCCAAGGGAGGAACATCAAATGGACCTAATTTGGGAACTGGAAGAGGTAAGGAGTCTGAAATGTACCTCTGTGACTCCACATTGTGGAAACTCACTTGTAGTGTATAAGATAACTAGATGGACCATACTAACCCATCCATGGTTTAATAGGTTCTACACATGACTATGAGGACAAACATGAGTGAAACGGTCTCAATCCAAGGAAGGAACATCAAATGGACCTAATTTGGGAACCGGAAGAGGTAAGGAGTCCGAAATGTACCTCTGTGACTCCACATTGTGGAAACTCACTTGTAGTCTATAAGATGAACTAGATGGACCCATACTTATCCAAACATGGATTAATAGGTTCTACACATGACTATGAGGACAAACATGAGTGAAACGGTCTCAATCCAAGAATGGAACATCAAATGGACCTAATTTGGAACCGGAAGAGGTAAGGAGTCCGAAATATACCTCTGTGACTCCACATTGTGGAAAGTCACTTGTAGTGTATAAGATGAACTAGATGGACCCATACTAACCCAAACATGGATTAATAGGTTCTACACATGACTATGAGGACAAACATGAGTGAGACGGTCTCAATCCAAGGGAGGAACATCAAATGTACAAAATTTGGGAAACAGAAGAGGTAAGGAGTCCGAAATGTACCTCTGTGCCTCCACATTGTGGAAACTCACTTGTAGTGTGTAAGATGAACTAGATGGACCCATACTTATCCAAACATGGATTAATAGGTTCTCCACATGACTATGAGGACAAACATGAGCAAAACGGTCTCAATCCAAGGGAGGAACATCAAATGGACCTAATTTGGGAACCGGAAGAGGTAAGGAGTCCGAAATGTACCTCTGTGACTCCACATTGTGGAACTCACTTGTAGTGTATAAGATAACTAGATGGACCCATACTTATCCAAACATGGTTTAATAGGTTCTACACATGACTATGAGGACAAACATGAGTGAATTGGTCTCAATCCAAGGGAGAAACATCAAATGGACCTAATTTGGGAACCGGAAGAGGTAAGGAGTCCGAAATGTACCTCTGTGACTCCACATTGTGGAAACTCACTTGTAGTTTATAAGATAACTAGATGGACCCATACTTATCCAAACATTGTTTAATAGGTTCTACACATGACTATGAGGACAAACATGAGTGAAACGGTCTCAATCCAAGGGAGGAACATCAAATGGACCTAATTTGGGAACCGGAAGAGGTAAGAGTCCGAAATGTACCTCTGTGACTCCACATTGTGGAAACTCACTTGTAGTGTATAAGATAACTAGATGGACCCATACGTATCCAAACATGGTTTAATAGGTTCTACACATGACTATGAGGACAAACATGAGTGAAACGGTCTCAATCCAAAGGAGAAACATCAAATGGACTTAATTTGCGAACCGGAAGAGGTAAGAGTCCGAAATGTACCTCTGTGACTCCACATTGTGGAAACTCACTTGTAGTTTATAAGATAACTAGATGGACCCATACTTATCAAAACATGGATTAATAGGTTCTACACATGACTATGAGGACAAACATGAGTGAAACGGTCTCAATCCAAGGGAGAAACATCAAATGGACCTAATTTGGGAACCGAAGAGGTAAGGAGTCCGAAATGTACCTCTGTGACTCCACATTGTGGAAACTCACTTGATGGCGAAAAACCCCCCGGCGGGGTAGTAGATGGTTCTAGCCCGCAAAAAAAAAAAAGAAAAGGGGGTTGCAAAGGGGGGGGGGGGGGCGAGAAAAAACAACCACGAACAAAAAAAAATGGGGGGGGGGGGGGGGGGATTTTTCCCCCCCCCCCCCCCCCCCCCGGGGGCGCCGGGGAACACCGGAGACCCCCCCCGGGAAAAACAATTGGGGAACTTTTTTTTTTTTTTTTTTAAAAAAAAAAAAAAGTTAAAATAAAATTACCCCCCCCCCTTTTTTTTTTTCCCCCCCCTTGTGACTCCACATTGTGGAAACTCACTTGTAGTGTATAAGATGAACTGATGGACCCATACTTATCCAAACATGGTTTAATAGGTTCTACACATGACTATGAGGACAAAAATGAGTGAAACAGTCTCAATCCAAGGGAGGAACATCAAATGGACCTAATTTGGGAACCGGAAGAGGTAAGGAGTCCGAAATGTACCTCTGTGACTCCACATTGTGGAAACTCACTTGTAGTGTATAAGATGAACTAGATGGAGCCATACTTACCCAAACATGGATTAATAGGTTCTACACATGACTATGAGGACAAACATGAGTGAAACGGTCTCAATCCAAGGGAGGAACATCAAATGGACATAATTTTAAGAACCGGAAGAGGTAAGGAGTCCGAAATGTACCTCTGTGACTCCACATTGTGAAAACTCACTTGTAGTGTATAAGATGAACTAGATGGACCCATACTAACGCATCCATGGATTAATAGGTTCTACACATGACTATGAGGACAAACATGAGTGAAACGGTCTCAATCCAAGGGAGGAACATCAAATGGACCTAATTTGGGAACCGGACGAGGTAAGTGTCCGAAATGTACCTCTGTGACTCCACATTGTGGAAACTCACTTGTAGTGTATAAGATGAACTAGATGGACCCATACTTACCCAAACATGGATTAATAGCTTCTATACATGACTATGAGGAAACATGGCTGAAACGGTCTCAATCCAAGGGAGGAACATCAACTGGACCAAATTTGGGATCCGGAAGAGGTAAGGAGTCCGAAATGTACCTCTGTGACTCCACATTGTGGAAACTCACTTGTAGTTTATAAGATAACTAGATGGACCCATACTAACCCATCCATGGATTAATAGGTTCTACACATGACTATGAGGACAAACATGAGTGAAACGGTCTCAATCCAAGGGAGGAACATCAAATGGACCTAATTTGGGAACCGGAAGAGGTAAGGAGTCTGAAATGTACCTCTGTGACTCCACATTGTGAAAACTCACTTGTAGTGTATAAGATGAAATAGATGGACCCATACTAACCCATCCATGGATTAATAGGTTCTACACATGACTATGAGGACAAACATGAGTGAAACGGTCTCACTCAAAGGGAGGAACATCAAATGGACAAATTTGGGAACCGGAAGAGGTAAGGAGTCCGAAATGTACCTCTGTGACTCCACATTGAGGAAACTCACTTGTAGTGTATAAGATGACTAGATGGACCCATACTTATCCACATGGTTTAATAGGTTATACACATGACTATGAGGACAAACATGAGTGAAACGGTCTCAATCCAAGGGAGAAACATCAAAGGGACCTAATTTGGGAACCGGAAGAGGTAAGGAGTCCGAAATGTACCTCTGTGACTCCACATTGTGGAAACTGTAGTGTATAAGATGAACTAGATGGACCCATACTTATCCAAACATGGATTAATAGGTTCTACACATGACTATGAGGACAAACATGAGTGAAACGGTCTCAATCCAAGGGAGGAACATCAAAGGACCTAATTTGGGAACCGAGGTAAGAGTCCGAAATGTACCTCTGTGACTCCACATTGTGGAAACTCACTTGTAGTTTATAAGATGAACTAGATGGACCCATACTTATCCAAACATGGTTTATAGGTTCTACACATGACTATGACGGCAAACATGGTTTAATAGGTTATACACATGACTTTGAGGACAAACATGAGTGAAACGGTCTCAATCCAAGGGGGAAACATCAAATGGACCTAATTTGGGAACCGGAAGAGGTAAGAGTCCGAAATGTACCTCTGTGACTCCACATTGTGGAAACTCATTTGTAGTTTATAAGATAACTAGATGGACCCATACTTATCCAAACATGGATTAATAGGTTCTACACATGACTATGAGGACAAACATGAGTGAAACGGTCTCAATCCAAGGGAGAAACATCAAATGGACCTAATTTGGGAACCGGAAGAGATAGAGTCCGAAATGTACCTCTGTGACTCCACATTGTGGAAACTCACTTGTAGTGTATAAGATAACTAGATGGACCCTTACTTATCCAAACATGGAATAATAGGTTCTACACATGACTATGAGGACAAACATGAGTGAAACGGTCTCAATCCAAGGAAGGAACATCAAATGGACCTAATTTGCGAACCGGAAGAGGTAAGAGTCCGAAATGTACCTCTGTGACTCCACATTGTGGAAACTCACTTGTAGTTTATAAGTTAACTAGATGGACCCATACTTATCCAAACATGGATTAATAGGTTCTACACATGACTATGAGGACAAACATGAGTGAAACGGTCTCAATCTAAGGGAGAAACACCAAATGGACCTAATTTGGGAACCGGAAGAGGTAAGGAGCCCGAAATGTACCTCTGTGACTCCACATTGTGGAAACTCACTTGTAGTTTATAAGATGAAATAGATAGACCCATACTTATCCAAACATGGATTAATAGGTTCTACACATGACTATGAGGGCAAACATGAGTGAAACGGTCTCAATCCAAGGGAGGAACATCAAATGGACCTGATTTGGGAACCGGAAGAGGTAAGGAGTTGAAATGTACCTCTGTGACTCCACATTGTGGAAACTCACTTGTAGTGTATAAGATGAACTAGATGGACCCATACTAACCCATCCATGGTTTAATAGGTTATACACATGACTATGAGGACAAACATGAGTGAAACGGTCTCAATCCAAGGGAGGAACATCAAATGGACCTAATTTGGGAACCGGAAGAGGTAAGGAGTTTGAAATGTACCTCTGTGACTCCACATTGTGAAAACTCACTTGTAGTGTATAAGATGAAATAGATGGACCCATACTAACCCATCCATGGATTAATAGGTTCTACACATGACTATGAGGACAAACATGAGTGAAACGGTCTCAATCCAAGGAGGAACATCAAATGGACCTAATTTGGGAACCGGAAGAGGTAAGAGTCCGAAATGTACCTCTGTGACTCCACATTGTGGAAACTCACTTGTAGTGTATAGATGAACTAGATGGACCCATAATTATCCAAACATGGATTAATAGGTTCTACACATTACTATGACGGCAAACCTGAGTGAAACGGTCTCAGTCCAAGGGAGGAACATCAAATGGACCTAATTTGGAAACCGGAAGAGGTAAGGAGTCCGAAATGTACCTCTGTGACTCCACATTGTGGAAACTCCTTGTAGTGTATAAGATGAACTAGATGGACCCATACTAACCCAAACATGGATTAATAGGTTCTTAACATGACTATGAGGACAAACATGAGCTGAAACGGTCTCAATCCAAGGGAGGAACATCAAATGGACCTAATTTGGGAACCGGAAGAGGTAAGGAGTCTGAAATGTACCTCTGTGACTCCACATTGTGAAACTCACTTGTAGTGTGATGAAATAGATGGACCCATACTAACTCATCCATGGATTAATAGGTTCTACACATGACTATGAGGACAAACATGAGTGAAACGGTCTCAATCCAAGGGAGGAACATCAAATGGACCTAATTTGGGAACCGGAAGAGGTAAGGTCCGAAATGTACCCTGTGACTCCACATTGTGGAAAATCACTTGTAGTGTATAAGATGAATTAGATGGACCCATACTTATCCAAACATGGATTAATAGGTTCTACACATGACTATGAGGACAAACATGAGTGAAACGGTCTCAATCCAAGGGAGGAACATAAATAGGACCTAATTTGGGAACCGGAAGAGGTAAGGAGTCTGAAATGTACCTCTGTGACTCCTCATTGTGGAAACTCACTTGTAGTGTATAAGATGAACTAGATGACCCATACTTATCCAAACATGGATTAATAGGTTCTACACATGACTATGAGGACAAACATGAGTGAATCGGTCTCAATCCAAGGGAGGAACATCAAATGGACCTAATTTGGGAACCGGAAGAGGTAAGGAGTTCGAAATGTACCTCTGTGACTCCACATTGTGGAAACTCACTTGTAGTGTATAAGATGAACTTGATGGACCCATACTTACCCAAACATGGATTAATAGGTTCTACACATGACTATGAGGACAAACATGAGTTAAACGGTCTCAATCCAAGGGAGGAACATCAAATGGACCTAATTTGGGAACCGGAAGAGGAAAGAGTCCGAAATGTACCTCTGTGACTCCACATTGTGGAAACTCACTTGTAGTGTATAAGATGAACTAGATGGACCCATACTTATCCAAACATGGATTAATAGGTTCTACACATGACTATGAGGACAAACATGAGTAAAACGGTCTCAATCCAAGGGAGGAACATCAAATGGACCTAATTTGCGAACCGGAAAGAGGTAAGAGTCCGAAATGTACCTCTGTGACTCCACATTGTGGAAACTCACTTGTAGTTTATAAGATAACTAGATGGACCCATACTTATCAAAACATGGATTAATAAGTTCTACACATGACTATGAGGACAAACATGAGTGAAACGGTCTCAATCCAAGGGAGGAACATCAAATGGACCTAATTTGGGAACCGGACGAGGTAAGAGTCCGAAATATACCTCTGTGACTCCACATTGGGGAAACTCACTTGTAGTGTATAAGATGAACTAGATGGACCCATACTTACCCAAACATGGTTTAATAGGTTCTACACATGACTATGAGGACAAACATGAGTGAAACGGTCTCAATCCAAGGGAGAAACATCAAATGGACCTAATTTGGGAACCGCAAGAGGTAAAGAGTCCGAAATGTACCTTTGTGACTCCACATTGTGGAAACTCATTTGTAGTGTATAAGATGAACTAGATGGACCCATACTTATCCAAACATGGATTAATAGGTTCTACAATGACTATGAGGACAAACATGAGTGAAACGGTCTCAATCCAAGGAGGAACATCAAATGGACCTAATTTGGGAACCGGAAGAGGTAAGGAGTCCGAAATGTACCTCTGTGACTCCACATTGTGGAAACTCACTTGTAGTGTATAAGATGAACTAGATGGACCCATACTAACCATCCATGGATTAATAGGTTCTACACATGACTATGAGGACAAACATGAGTGAAACGGTCTCAATCCAAGGGAGGAACATCAAATGGACCTAATTTGGGAACCGAAGAGGTAAGGAGTCCGAAATGTACCTCTGTGACTCCACATTGTGGAAATTCACTTGTAGTGTATAAGATGAACTAGATGGACCCATACTTACCCAAACATGGATTAATAGGTTCTACACATGACTATGAGGACAAACATGGTGAAACGGTCTCAATCCAAGGGAGGTGGGGAGGGGGGGGTGGTTGTGGGTGGGAGGGGGGGGAGCTTGGGGGAGGTTTGACTATGAGGAAACATGAGTGAAATGGTCTCAATAAGGGACGAACATCAAATGGACCTAATTTGGGAACCGGAAGAGGTAAGGAGTCCGAAATGTACCTCTGTGACTCCACATTGTGAAAACTCACTTGTAGTGTATAAGATGAACTAGATGGACCCATACTAACCCATCCATGGATTAATAGGTTCTACACATGACTATGAGGACAAACATGAGTGAAACGGTCTCAATCCAAGGGAGGAACAACAAATGGACCTAATTTGGGAACCGGACGAGGTAAGAGTCCGAAATGTACCTCTGTGACTCCACATTGTGGAAACTCACTTGTAGTGTATAAGATGAACTAGATGGACCCATACTTATCCAAACATGGTTTAATAGGTTATACACATGACTTTGAGGACAAACATGAGTGAAACGGTCTCAATCCAAGGGAGAAAAACATCAAATGGACCTAATTTGGGAACCGGACGAGGTAAGAGTCCGAAATGTCCCTCTGTGACTCCACATTGTGGAAACTCACTTGTAGTGTATAAGATGAACTAGATGGACCCATACTTATCCAAACATGGTTAATAGGTTCTACACATGACTATGAGGACAAACATGAGTGAAACGGTCTCAATCCAAGGGAGGAACATCAAATGGACCAAATTTGGGAACCGGAAGAGGTAAGGATTCTGAAATATACCTCCGTGACTCCACATTGTGGAAACTCACTTGTAGTGTATAAGATGAACTGGATGGACCCATACTTATCCAAAAATGGATTAATAGGTTCTACACATGACTATGAGGACAAACATGAGTGAAACGGTCTCAATCCAAGGGAGGAACATCAAATGGACCTAATTTGGGAACCGGAAGAGATAAGAGTCCGAAATGTACCTCTGTGACTCCACATTGTGGAAACTCACTTGTAGTGTATAAGATGAACTAGATGGACCCATACTAACCCACACATGGATTAATAGGTTCTACAAATGACTATGAGGACAAACATGAGTGAAACGGTCTCAATCCAAAGGAGGAACATCAAATGGACCTAATTTGCGAACCGGAAGAGGTAAGAGTCCGAAATGTACCTCTGTGACTCCACATTCTGGAAACTCACTTGTAGTTTATAAGATAACTAGATGGACCCATACTTATCCAAACATGGATTAATAGGTTCTACACATGACTATGAGGACAAACATGAGTGAAACGGTCTCAATCCAAGGGAGGAACATCAAATGGACCAAATTTGGGAACCGGAAGAGGTTACGAGTCCGAAATATACCTCTGTGACTCCACATTGTGGAAACTCACTTGTAGTGTATAAGATGAACTAGATGGACCCATACTTATCCAAACATGGATTAGTAGGTTCTACACATGACTATGAGGACAAACATGAGTGAAACGGTCTCAATCCAAGGGAGGAACATCAAATGGACCTAATTTGGGAACCGGAGGAGGTAAGGAGTCCGAAATGTACCTCTGTGACTCCACATTGTGGAAACTCACTTGTAGTGTATAAGATGAACTGGATGGACCCATACTTATCCAAACATTTTTTAATAGGTTCTACACATGACTATGAGGACAAACATGAGTGAAACGGTCTCAATCCAAGGGAGGAACATCAAATGGACCTAATTTGGGAACCGGAAGAGGTAAGGAGTCGAATGTCCCTCTGTGACTCCACATTGTGGAAACTCACTTGTAGTGTATAAGATGAACTAGATGGACCCATACTTACCCAAACATGGATTAATAGGTTCTACACATGACTATGAGGACAACATGAGTGAAACGGTCTCAATCCAAGGGAGGAACAACAAATGGACCTAATTTGGGAACCGGAAGAGGTAAGGAGTCCGAAATGTACCTCTGTGACTCCACATTGTGGAAACTCAATTGTAGTGAATAAGATGAACTAGATGGACCCATACTTATCCAAACATGGATTAATAGGTTCTACACATGACTATGAGAACATGAGAAGAGTGAAGTTCTCTA
This sequence comes from Microthlaspi erraticum, assembly GCA_902728155.2. Lineage (NCBI taxonomy): Eukaryota > Viridiplantae > Streptophyta > Magnoliopsida > Brassicales > Brassicaceae > Microthlaspi > Microthlaspi erraticum. The sequence continues at coordinate 15,624 of CACVBM020001591.1, forward strand.
CTCCACATTGTGGAAACTCAAGTCCTTGGAGGTGTGGGCGTTTTTGGTAGATCGATCAACTCATAGTGTCCCTGTGGTAAGATGTATTGCCAATACTGCTTCAATGGTCACTTAAACGTTAGCACAACAATGGTTAGATCCAAGATAAGGTCATAATCCTTTGACAAAATTTTGACTCAATAAAACGACTCAATGAAAATTCAAAAAGAACAAACTTGTTAGTAATCCCCCCAGACTTAACTTGCACCGTCTCGGTGTAAGAAAAATCCAATTAAGAGAGGTAATGATAAATATAGAATGGAAAAGTTAGAGTTTGTAGAAAATTGTACCCAAATTTTTGGCCTTTGATGTGAAGATCGGTTGTGCGCTTGGTTGCTTCCAGGAATGAACTGACTGGTGCAAACATCATAGCTGTTGGATTTGGTTGGATGAATGTGACAATTCTCCCTTGGTTTTCTGTTTTTCGCCTTTTTGGCCGAGACTGGTCCGTTTTGGTCGACCGGATGGTGATGGTATGGACTACAGCTCGAACCGTGAAGATTTCCTCGACCTATCTTGAAATTTCGTCGACCAATATTGTATAATATGGCGACTGGTGAAGTTTGGGGTCGTTTGAACGAGTGGTTTGAGATCTCCTTTGAAAAATTTTCAAATTGGCTCCGGGAACGTCTTCCTTCGGTCTTCTCCAATTCTGCTCGTTCCAATCCGGATTTTCTTCTTTAGATGCGATGTGGATGCTTGATTGAGGTGATTTGAGCCGGTGGCCGCGGTAAATGCCGTGATTTGGATTGTCGGCCATTTTACTTGCTCGCGATCGGCCAAATTTCACTCCATCGGCCATCTCTTGAATTGTAAGGAATTCATTGTACTGAAATGAATTTCATCGACCAACCTTATGTTTTGTGGCTCCTTGTGAAGTTTGAGGCGATTTGAACGTGTGGATTCGGAGATCTTTCGTGTGCGCGCCAATGGCTGTCGGATGTGATTCCTTTGGCCATCTTGTATTCTGTTCGATCGTCTCCTTCCTTTCTTCTTCCTTGGTGTTTTTTGGACTCCAGAGGATCAGTTTCCACCGGTGTTCGCGCCTTCTTGAGGTTTTGAGTTCGTCGGCCATTCTATGCATCGCCGTCGGCCGTATTGAGCTTCCTTCGTCTATCTCACGTAGCAGGCACTTTTTCTCGTCCTATCTTTTGGATTTGCCGACCAAAATGATGTTTTGAGGTCGCCTGTGAAGTTTGGTGGACTTCGGTCGTGCCGTTTGGGAGATGGTCGAGCATTGTCGCTTGGTTCGTCGATTCTGGCCGAGAGAGTGTTGTGATGTGATATCTCCTTTTTACTCGGGCCAATTGAGTTCTGCTTCGACCGAACTGTTTTTCTATCCCTCCTGGATTGAATTGTGGTTGGATTTCCCTCATCTCTCATGTTTGGCATGTAATCCTCCTTTGGCCGGTTGTGGCTCCTTGCGCGCCATGTTTGTTGATATTTTGAACCGGTTTTCCTGTCATGTTTTATATCTGAAAAACACTAGTAACTCTTTGTTAAACTCTGTCAATGATTGAGTTGTTCAAAATAGTTTGAACTTCCCAATCAAAGACTTGATCGTGAAACCATATGTACTTGTGATCTTGATCAGAAATCCAAGTAGTGTATGGTTTAATTTGATAGAAATAGTGTTTAAAAGAAATGACATAAGAATGGAAGTGATACTTACCTTTGCCTTGTGCAATAGTGTTCCAATGGCCGGATTTTGTTGTGCCGCGGCCCTTCTTGGATTCTTTGCTTCTTGAAACATGGGTGGGACTTGGGTGGGACTCAAACTAGACTCAATGCTTCACTTAGACCAAAGATGGTTGATCCTTGGGCCGATTGGTGGCGATGTAGCTTTTCCAATGCATTTTTCATGTAAGCCTCCTTTTTGGTACTTTTTCCTAAAACACTTTTTATTTTATTTTTGTAAAATTTATTAAACTCTCAAAAATTTAAGAGTTATAAATAGAACAAATAAGTAGTTATAAAAATAAAAACAAAAATAAAAAGAGGAAGGGATAAGAAAATGTGGGTTGCCTCCCACAAGCGCTTGTTTTAAGTCTTTGTAGCTCGACTCCTTTGTGTTCTTAGTTAGGTAGGATTGGTGGCTCCAAGAACTTCCTGTTGCCTGATGATTCCAAGTGCATCTTGTCCTGTAGAACTTCCTTGATCAAGTAGCCATGCGACTCTCCTCTTACTTGTGAGCACTCTCCTCCACTTGTGTAGCGAAATCGCTTGGATGAGAAACCGGGAGGTGCAGCATCGTAGAAGGTGTCCTTTGTCAACATTGGCTAGAGAGATTCTTCTATTAGGCCAATCCATGATCGCTCCAGCTGTGGCTAGGAATGATCTTCCAAGCAAAAGCTTTAAGTCCTCCGGATCCTTCATGGTTACTACATAGAAGTTGGCTGGAACTATGCAGCCTCCAAAATCAAGCTGAATGTCTTTAACCTCTCCAAGTGGTTCGGTCAATGATGAATCAGCTAGCTTTAAATCCATTCGAGATTTCACAATTGAATTGATCAATCCCAACTTCTTGGCTATCTCGGCCGGCATAAGGTTCACACTAGAACCGGAATCGCAAAGAGCATCATCAAAGTAGCTTCCATTGATAGAGAAATGTATAAGGAAGTAACCTGGGTCATGAAGCTTGTGTAGAAACCTAGGTTTAGGCATTCCCTTTCTTGCTTCCTCGTACATCTTTTCCAATTCAGCTAGACTCCAATCTTGTGTCCAAGCTAGGTCTTGCATGAATGGACTCTTGTTGCAAGCATTATCAAACGGCACACCATAAGGGAATCTCCTCGCCATAAAGTTGAAATCATCTATGATCTCTTCAAGTGATGATCTTGTCTTCCTCTTCTCCTTGGTGGGAGGCGGTTGTGAAGACCTTTGAGTAAGGGTTCTTCCTTTTGGTGCTATCTTCTCTCTTGTTCCAGTGGTTAGCCTTGTGGCTCTTTCTTGATCAGCTCTACTTTCTTCTTCATCCCAAATCACTCTTGGGTCGGTCTCTCTTATAGTAAAGACGGGCGCGGCATGGTTGTCTTAGGAACGGTCGTCTTTGCCTCGGTCAAGACCTTCTCTTCCAAGTTGGCTAAGCGAGTGGTTAAATCCTTGACTTCCTTGGAGACTCCATCTACTTTGTCTTCAAGCCCTCTAGCTCTTCTTTGAATATCTTGGCTCCTCTTGTCTAGAGAGATGTGTAAATCTCGGATTTGTGCCTTCACTTGTTTTTGCCCTTCCACCAATGTAAGCATCGTCGAGTAACATTGCCTCTCCTTTAGGGTTACTTCGGCTACCTCCCTCTTAGCTTGATGAGCTACTGCTGTTATTGAATTGAGACTCTTGGTGGTGCCATCGAGGTTGTTATCAAGACTTGTGATCTTCTCATCTAAGTGATTGTCCATCTCCTTGGTAGAAACTTTGGTAAAGTGTATCGCTCTTCTACTGTCTTCAATGGCCTCGCCTTGCTTCTTCAAATCTTCCTCCATGTCCAAGCATCTTGACTCTACTCTCTCTATTTGGGTAGAGAGTTCTCCAAGTCTTCCATCTAGTTCGTATCGCGTGAACTCTAGCTTTGTCTCAATGTCGCGGCTAGTTTTCTTTGGCTCTCCATGAAACCCTCAAGCACGGCATCGAAATGGCTATCTCTCCGCCTATTGAGAACATGGTCGTGGTGTGAATGCAACACTGGTCTAGGTGGTTGATGATAAACCGGAGGTCGGTTTTGATGATGATGGTAATGATGCTCGTCTCGGCTAGGTCCTTCAAACGTCGGATGAGCGCGGTTGGGAGGGAACGGATGTGGCACTGATGCTTACGGCTGGGTCTTGGTAACTCCGGCCGTGGAGATCGTGTGGGATCAGTGTCCGGTTCCCAAAGTGGATGTTGGTGTTGTGATTCATCTCCAAGTACCTATAAACACAAGATTTAAAAGAAAAAGTTAGTATTCGAAAATACCAAGATCTAGACTTAGTTTTAAACAAGACTATGCAAGTGTTTATGATGCAATCCCCGGCAACGGCGCCAAAAACTTGATGCGGCATCTATGGGATGAGTACAAGTAATAATTCCCTAAGACAACTAGTGTTGCAAGTGCACAACATATAATTGTAGTATTTAGGGGTCGAACCACAAGGGATTGGATTTCACACATTACATAATCATAGAGTTTAAATGACTAAGCTAAATCAAAAGATGCAAGGGTTTGTGTTTGTTTAGAACACGCAAAAGAAATAACAATGCAATTCTATACAAGCAACATTATTGAACTATTGAAAACTCTTTTGAAAACATGAGCCAAGTCGATTGAAAAGTTTGTTAAAATCCGATTCTTTTGAACTCAAAACACTAAGGAAGGATTATTCCACTTTCGTGGTTCCAATCCCCTATGTCTCTTAAACCAATGGGCTCAGCTTTCGTTGGTCATTGTAGAGTGAGACATGCATTACATCCAAGTAATGATTGTTCACAAAACTCTTTAGGTCTACTTTCGTAGCCTAAAACGATTTGCCCATCAAATATTATGTCCGGAGATATAACAAGCTTTTGGAGAGTATATCAACCTAAAATCAAGTCACTAGTTAGCTACTCTAGCAACAAGCATTAAGCATAAATAAAGATGGAGAACCATAGGGTTTCCCCTTTTAACAATCGATTCGATGGCCATTATATCACGTCCTCATTGGAAGGATCCATAATTCAACAATGAGTCTTAGATAGTAGATGAAGTCTCATGAATCCTTAGAGAGAGAGGCGGCGGAATATAGACTAAACCACGCCTCACCCTTAGGGAGAAATCTCTACTTCTAGACTATATAAATTGAAACATGCAAGCTATATACAAATGCAAAAGAAGAAAAGAAAGAAGAAGGAGACCACCTAAGTGGCTCCGAACTTTATTGAATAAGTGTTTCTTGTTATGCGGCTGGTGATTCTTATTACAAGAGGCTAAAAGCAAGTATATATAGGTAGAGAGCGGGTCTAGGTCGGCAAAGTTGAGCGCGCGCAGAAGAGGAAAGTTTCCATTTCTCTTTAGCCGCTTGAGCTTGCTCTCCAAGTTCTTGAATGGGCCGCGTTCAGGCCAATGGAAGCTTCTGGATTGAGTTATGCTAGTGTCAAGATGAGCCAAGGCCTTGGGCGCGGTATCTCGGGCCTCTTGATCCATCAAAGTCTCCATGGGCTCTACTTAGGCGCTCGTCGGACATGTCTTGGTAGAAAATAAGTTCCGGTCCAACGAGTGATCCAAATGACCTCTTTCCACTTCGCCGCGGGTCATGACTCAAATATCTATCTTTCCATATAAGAATCATGACTTTTGGACGTCGGGAAGGCATGAATATGCGGTCGTACTTCGGATGCTCCGGTTTGGTCTTTAGCGAGAAATGTAGATTTGGTGCTCTAGACTTGGGAACTTGGTGATTTGACTCTTTTTGCTCCATTTTGACTCTTCTTTGCTATTTTGACCTGAATGATGCTCAAAACCAGAATATACAAGAAAACTACCTCTTGGGCTTAAAAACCACATTATTTGTATTAAAAACATAGTGAAAACCTTGATAAAAACATGAAAGATATGGGTATATCATATACTCTCCAAAAGCTTGCTATATAACCTGAACTAAGTATTTGGTGAGCAAAACTTCATAGACTGCGAAAGTTGATCTATGCGGGGTTGTGAACAATTGGGTCTTGAACGAACTATTGCTTGATTTAATCACTAGGGACATACCAAAAGTTTAGCGACTAGGTAGATTAACAAAGGGGTCGGAGCCTCGACAGTGGAAAGATCATACAATCGTGACCTGAGTTCTAGATAGCGCAAACCCTAGCGAACCTTCTAATATCTTGTTAACCTTGAATCTCTGCGAGTTTCTCATTGCCTAGCGTTTCCCTCTATTGATTTTCATAAACCGTTTAGTCTGCTGTTTGATTTCCTTGTTACACAATCAAAAACCCTAAATCATACTTGTTTTCTAGCTATATTAGACTTGCAATACTCGAAGTGTACTTATCTGCTCCTTGTGTTCGATACCGTTTACTACTTTTGATCTGTGCACTTGCAGAATCAGGGATAGGAAAAGGGAAGACCTGATCCCGCGATCAGCAAGGACGCGCGGCCGCGAGGCGTTGCTTCCTGGATCGCGCGGCATGGTCGTGCGCGGCATCGTCTTGAGTGGGCGTGGCGTGGCCGACCGCGGGACATTGCTTCCCGTGTCGTGCCAAGTGCTCGGCCGGATGATTTGAACTTTGGCCGAAGCTTTAGACGGACGGATTTGATTTTGGCCGACCGCGGAACATCCATTCCTCGGCCAGCCGCTTTGCACGGCTTGGCCGTGGTTCCTCGATAGAGCCGCTTTGGACAGTCTTCACTCTTTTGATTATAACTTATTCTCTACTCCTCCAAATGAGGCCGTTCCAGTTGCGTTGGAAAGTTAACTCACTAAGAGCACGCAGGGAACTGGTTTTGATGAAATCCATTGAGTAGATCTTTTTCTGGGCCCTCTTAAAGTTGCTTAAGTGCAAATCCTATGGTTTTGCTCCAAAATGCATCATTTCACCTGTTTAGACTCTAGACACTATAAACACAGTAAAACTACCTTTTTAGATAGAAAACATGCCAAAAACCATTAGAAAACAATACTAAAACAGTATAAAAATCATGTAAAATAGAGGTATATCAACTCCCCGAGACTTAGATCTTTGCTTGTCCCCAAGCAAACAGAATCTAAATCCGTGAAAGAGGTTTGAAAACGTGGAAGCTCCCTTGCTCTTTTGAATATCCTGTGAAGGGTTCCTTTCCTGTATTCCACTAAGAACATAGGCAACATAAGGTTAGCTTCACATACACCCTGCAAGTTTAGCGAACAATACCAACCCAACTAGTCTCATCCAGCAATCCAAACTCTCTATTGCTAACCTCTTGCATAAATTTAAAGCGTGAGTTCTTTATCAAGGGGAAACATCGATCAATTGACTTGTTCTTACCCACTTGATCTTCTCCAATATTGTCTTTGAAGTGCAATGAGTTCTTTTTCTCTCTCTTTCTCACATCCAGAAATTTGAAAGGTCAATTTCTCCCTACTTTTCTAGGGTATCTTTTTATTTCTCACTATCAATTCTCAAATTAAGTTCATAACTTCCGGACTGGTTTTTTACTCAATAAAACAAGAAAACATGAAACAAAGTAACTAAAACATAAGAAAAGAAAGAAAAATGCATTAGTAACACAATAAAACTCCCCCCATACTTAACTTGCACCGTCCCGGTGAAAGAAAATAACATTAAGGTGAGAGGTAATTTCCAAAGTAAAGAAAATTAAAAGAAAGAAAATGAAAAGAAATGACCTTTAATGGGTTGCCTCCCATTCAGCGCTTTCTTTAGAATCATTAGCTTGACTGTATGGCACCTTCTAAGGATCTGGTGCGTGATGTACTTGCATTTTACATAGTTTTAGCACATCTTTTATGCATCTTTTGCATAGTTTTAGCTTCCATTTGCATCATATCTTGTTCCTTTTCTCTTCTTATGCATTCATGTTAGTTTTAGGTTGCATTTGCATACATATGCATGTTTGGTCCTTTGAAATAGGTCTTTTGGAGCATTCTGGAGCATATGGACATGAGGAGCATGGAGGGACTTGGCACATGGACGCAGCTCAACTGGATACGCAAAGGAAGAAGGGAGAAGCCATCTTGAAGACCAGCTCGACCGTCTACTCGACCAACCGGTCGAGTTCCTCAACTCGACCGGCCAAGCTTCAACTCGATCGAGCTGAGAAGTCAACAGTCAAACCCGAAAAATGTTGCTTCCCCCTTGACTTTCCTTTGACCCTAAACCTAATCCTCTTGTATTTAAAGGCTCTAAGCCACGAAAAAACCACCAAGCTTTATTATTTTGTTTTTTCTTTAATTTATTGTCTTTTACTTTTTAGAGCTCTAATCCCATCTTTGTGTTCTTGAAGCTCTTGCTTCTTGAATCTTAGATCCTGGATAATCTCTTTGTATTTGCACTTGCTTATTTCAATAAAAGTTGTTTAATTTCATCTCCTCTTTCTTATGATGTCTCTTTTATTGCATTTGCTTGTGTTTACATTCATGTGTAGTGAGTAGTTACCCATTAGGGTTTGAGATGGGATAGATTAGAGGTTTCATATGCTTAATCCTTCTAGCTTATGGTCTTAATCTAGATTCTCTCTCTTTTGGATAGATCTTAAGGCTACATGACCACTACCCCTGGCTTGTAAGTCCTTAGGCGATTCCCCACACGAAAGTGATGGCATTCGCTGGAAAAGATCCACTAAGAGCTCCAATATCTCTTGCTCTAGAAATAGAGGTCTAAGGGGTTGGATGGATTAGTTTGGGCAATGATCCTATAGCCTCCAAGGTTTGATTCTCACTGGCTAACCCCCTGTTTCTGAGATCATTCCTTGGTTGATAGCCTCACCTTGGGAAAGGGTTGGCTAGGCATTGAGAAGCCCAATATCAAGAGAAGCCTTGATACAAGGAGTTTTAAGAGCTAGATTGATTAAGTGTAGATTCCTTTGATTGCAAAACCCTGTCTTGAACCCTAATTCTCTCTTATCTTGTTAAAGTCGTCACCTTTAGCTTTTTTGTCTCAACTCGACCCTAAACTCGATCGAGCTGGTACTCTGTTCCTACTCGACTCGAGTCTTGGTCGAGCTGCTGCTTACACTGCTTTGTTTACTTTTATTGCATTGCATTTCTTTATTTAGGTTGTTAGTGTTACTTCAAATCTATACTGCTTGCTTGACTTCTGGTTGTTTCATATTCTCATAGAGTGACAAGTTTCCCATTTTGGATTGATAACCTTTGTACTACATCAACTATGATGGTTAAAGGGAATTGTTGACTGTGTTTGTGTTTGCATCTTACCACCTCATCATATACCACTGATTGCATTCCACACATCTCATTTCATATCTTTTCACATCCACACACAAATCCTATCATCAATTTGGCGCCGTTGCCGATTTGGGAATATTTTTGTTGCATTTGAGTTTCAAACATACTTGGACGATCAAGCTATACCACCCCTGTTCTATTGTACTGCTGGGTTTTTGTCTCTTTTTGCAGGTGTATGCGAACTCGATCGAGTCGGTCTACTGAAGACTTGGTCGAGCTAGACATTACAACGGGTAGAAAGAGGGTTCAGAGGTCACAGAGGGTACAAGAGGAACCTGAGGTGCTTGTTGCTGATACAATGGATTACCAGAGGGGAATGGAAACCCTTTGGGAAATGGACTCGGTCGAGCTAGGCAAACTCGACCGATTGGTCAAGGAGATGCTCCAAACCGCCACCAACAGAGACAAGGGATTGTTCCACCACCAGTGCAGAACCACAACTTTGAGATCAAGCTGGGAATGATCAACCTTGTCCAGAACAAGATGTTCCATGGATTGCCAAGTGAAGACCCCATTGACCACCTTGATGAGTTTGATAGGCTTTGTGATTTGACAAAGATCAATGGTGTCTCTGAAGATGCCATCAAGCTGAGACTCTTTCCTATGTCTCTAGCTGACAAAGCTCACCAATGGGAGAAGAGCTTGCCCCATGGCACAATCACCACTTGGGATGAATGCAAGAAGGCCTTTCTTGCTAAGTTTTTCTCCACCGGTCGCACAGCCAAGCTTAGAGGAGAGATATCCAGCTTCATCCAGCGAAACAATGAGACATTCGCAGAGGCTTGGGAGAGGTTCAAAGGCTACACAAGTCAGTGCCCACACCATGGATTCAACAATGAATCACTACTCTCCACTCTTTATAGAGGATGCTTGCCTAGGTATAGGGAGATGCTAGACACAGCTAGCAATGGGAACTTCCTCAACCAGGATGTAGATGATGGCTGGCAACTTGTGGAGAACATAGCCAACTCAAATGGAAGCTATGGAGAAGAGTATGATCGCACCAATCGGAGCTTGATGTACTTGCATTTTACATGGTTTTAGCCCTTCTTTTATGCATCTTTTGCATAGTTTCATTCACCCAAAGCATCATTTCTTGATGTTTTCCCTTCTTTTGCATACATAGTAGTTTTAGGCTTGCATTTGCATACATGTGCACGTTTGATGTCTTAATCAGGTCATTTGGAGCCAATTGGAACATTGCCTATCACTGGAGACTAGTTGAGGAAGGAAAGACTCTGTCTGCCCCATGTACGGACCCGCACTCGGTCGAGCTAGTGAGATGCGTCCGAAGTATCGTATCAAATGAAGGGTTTCCACTACGATTCAGCCTCTGACTTCTTCTTGGAAGTTGTGGATAATTGAGTTAGCTTTCGTCTGGAGGTGGTTTCATGTCATTCGGACCAGCGGTTCAGAAGATACGACGATATTGGTTGGACTCGACCCACCAGCTCGACCGGCCAGTTTCCAACTCGATCGAGCTGCTTTCCAGGAGTCAAAGTCAAACCCGAAAAATGTTGCTTCCCTTTGACTCCCCTTTGACCCTAAACCTAGTTTGCTTTACTATAAATGGCATTGAGCCACGAATTAAACATAGCTTTTGGCTCAACTTTTAATTAATCTTGTATTTGCATTTCCCTTTTTACTTTTTAGCCTCTCTTTGTGTTCTTGAGCTCTTGCTCATTGAACCTTAGATCTAGGCCTTGTTATTGTGTTTTTGCACTTTGCTATTTCAATAAAAGTTGTTTATCTTTATCTCCTCTATCTTTTGATGTCTCTTTCATTGCATTTGGTTGTTTATTTCATCATGTGTAGTGAGTAGTTCCTTTAGGGCTTAAGATGGGATAGGTTAGAGGTTGTTTATGCTTAATCTCTCTTGCTTTATGTTCTTAATCTAGAAATCTCTCTCTTTTGGACAAACCTTAAGGCTACATGACCACTATCCCTGGCTTGTATGTCCATAGGCGATTCTCCACATGGAAGTGATGGAAATCGTTGGAAAAGGTCCACTAAGAGCTCCAATAACTCTTGCTCTCGAAATGGAGTTCATAGGGGTTGGATGGATTAGTTTGAGCAATGATCCTATGGCCTCCAAGGCTTGATTCTCACTGGCTAACCCCCTGTTTCTGAGATCAAGTCTTGGTTGATAGCTTTCACCTTGGGAAAGGGTTAGCTAGGCATTGAGAAGCTCAATATCAAGAGATAGCTTGAGTACAAGTTGTTTAAGAGCAAGACTGATTAAGTATAGCCTCCCTTTAGCTGCAAAACCCTGTCTTTAACCCTAATCTTCGCATTAGCATCTTAAAGTTTGCACCTTTATTGCTTTTCATTGCTTTCCTCTGTTTTTACACCAACTCGACCCTCAACTCGATCGAGCTCATCAACTCGATCGAGCTCTTGGTCGAGCTGCTTTTATTTACTGCTTTTGCTTGCATTTCATTTCATATTAGGTTGTTTAGTTGTTACATCCCTCCATTTAATCATTTGGCTTGACTTTCTTGTGTTTGCATATTCTCATAGAGCAACATCTCACCCTTATGGATTGATAACCTCTTATACTTCAATGACTATGATGGTTAAGAGGAATTGATTGATTGTGATTGCACCATACCATCTCATCTCTATTCACCCCTGTTTGCATTCCACCTCATTTCATCATCCTTCATCACTTCATCCACGTAAAATCCTATCATCAGAGCTCGACCCACACTCGATCGAGTCAGACGAAAAGTTGAGAAAAGATGTTAAGGCATTGAATGAGAAGTTGGATAAGCTGATCCTAGCTCAGTCCACAATGAAGAAAGTCAACTTTGTGTCTGCTGAGGAGATGGAACCAGTCCAAGAAGGGGAGGATACACAATTTGCTGAGGTGTGCTACATGAGCAATGGGCAAGGAGGTTACAACAAAGGATACTATAATTACAAGTCCAACCCTGCCATGTCATACCGCAACACTGATGTTGCTAACCCTCAGGACCAAGTATATCCTCAACAACAAGCAGCTCGATCGAGTCAGGTGCCACAACATGGGTATGGTCAAAAGAACAATTACCAAGGACCACAAGGCACTTTCCCTGGACAACAAATGAATATCCCACCAGGCTTCCCCCACCAACCGCCCCAGCCTGCACCTTCACAAGAGAATGAGCTCAAGGCAATGCTAAAGCAACTACTTCAAGGGCAAGCTGATGGGGTAGTGGACACAAGCAAGAAGCTAGCTGAAATAAACTCTAAGATCGAGAACCTCAACACAAGGGTTTACTCTCTGGAGAATCATGCTTCTTCTGTTGCTGCTGCTACAAAGCAAGGACAACTACCTGGTAAAGCTATTCAGAACCCCAAGGAACAGTGCAAGGTCATCTTCACTCAAGAAGGACTTGTTGAAGAAGAGGATCAAGAAAGGGTCATTGAAGATTTTTGTTTACTGCTGAATGATGAAGAGATTGTTGCTGCTGAGGCTCCTGGAGTCCAGATTGATCAACCAGAAGTGCATGCACCTACTGTGGCCATTCACACTTCACCAGTTGAGCTCGCACGACAAGCTCGATCGGCAGCTCGATCGAGTCCAAGCTCTCGAGTCGAGCTCTCGATCGAGTCCGACCTTTCTGTCCGACAGCCTGTTTTGCTTGATCCTTATCAACCGGTTGCCGCTTCCTCGTCTCGCCTACTTAGTCAAGGTCACAAGGAAGTGATTCACAAGTTCAGAAGAGATCTCAGTGGGATTGGAATTGAGTTGCCTCCTATGGATAGCATGAGTGAGGCATTTGATCAAATGCAAATGGTCAAGGATGTTCTAGCCAACAGTGATAAAGTTTCAGAGGTCCTACAAGAGTCTACTCATCAGTTCAACCTGCTTACTTCACCCACCTTCCTACCAAAGGTCAAGATCAAGGGAAATTCACTCTCCCTTGCACACTTGGGCATCTTGAGATTGACAATGCCTTAGTGGATTCTGGAGCAAGCATCAATCTGATCTCTCTCTCCATGGCAGAGAAGCTAGGCATTGCTGGAGCCTTGCAGCGCCCTACTACTTCAATCATGTTTGGAGATGCAACTTCTAAGTCTCCTCTTGGAGTGTTCAAGAACTATCACTTGAAAATTGGAGAATGCATCATCCAAACTGATCTCACTGTGATGGAAATGGAAGAAGAGAAGGATTTACCTCTGTTATTGGGAACCCCTTTCCTTAGTACAGTTGGCGCTTCAATAGACTTTCACAAGCAAGAAGTGATCCTTCACAAGGTGAATAGTTTGGTGTCATATCGCTTGCAGCCTAGAGGTTCAGACTTTTGTGCCACAATTGACAGTACCACTCTCAGTTCTAAGAGTCATGGAGCTACAAAGGTTGTGAAGGAAAGGGTTGACAAAGAACCAAGAGTTGGGAAGGATAAGGATGAGAGAGGACCAAGGATTGAGAAGCCACGTCTTGAGAGGGCTAGAGTTGAGAAACCACGTTCTGATAGAGACCACGAGCTGATAGACTTGTTCAAGCCCCTTGTGTGCTTGATGAAGAAGCCTTCAAGCTTTGTTTGATGAGCCACTAGGAAGGGCTCTAAAAGAAGGGGAGGATGTAGCCTCTAAGGCAAGACCAGGTGATAAAAGAAAGGATCCACCAGCTCAGGCCCCTTCATTCAAGCCATCTCAGCTCACAATGACTTTGTTCCCCACCAAGTTTGAAAATGGGAAGATTGAGTACAAGATAAGGTACAAGGGGAGATCAAGGCCATTCTCTAGAGCCAAGGCCTTGGTGACTTCAGAACAGTCCAGGGACCCAACCAAGCTAAAGGAGCTTCTGTCTCAAGTCCTCACTATCACCCTTGATGGTGGGACTAGCTCAACCAATGCCTAAGAGGTAAAGGTCAAGCTATGGGACCTTAAACAAGCTCACTTGGGAGGAAGTCCCATGTTTATCCTTGTACATACTCTATTTATGCAATTTCTATCTATCTTTATGTTTTAACCTTTGAATAAGTTAAGTTTAGGTGAGCCAAAGGAGCCAGCTCGACCAAGAGCAACTCGATCGAGTTCCACAACTCGACCGAGGTAAGTTTTTGAATTTCAAATTCATAACCGTTTTCTTGGTCAAGGGAGTGGGTCCCACAAGCTGATTTTGGTCCCCCACTACCCTAATTTGATCAGAAAACCCTAGCTTCTTGTCCCCTCTTTATTTCATCTTTTAATCTCAACCACACATCTCAAACACCCTCTTCCCCATAACTCGATCGAATCCACCTTCCCACTCTCCCACACTTT
>CACVBM020001592.1:9995-29801 GCA_902728155.2 Microthlaspi erraticum
TTTTTTTTTTTTTTTTCGTAAAAAATAGCTAAAAACACAATCAGGATTTTGTTCCATCTCTTAATCTACTAGATCTACTGGATTTTACGGAGCCCACTCATCCACGACATCGTCGGGTATGATCATAGAAAAGATTCTCTTCAAGTGAACCAGCCTATCCCCTGTATGGGGCTTACACAGTGGTTGGAACAAAGACACATTTGGTTGTGAATTCCAATGTAGCAGATAAAGTCATATTTCTGCACGGCCCCGATCAATAGTTCAAGTCACACACTCCCATAATCCACTTTCTCTTCATAGAATTCCCTTCAACTTTTATGTCAAAAAAATAATACAATATTGTGGAGTTGAAGGGAAATATCCAAATACATGTCTTATTTTGTTAATAATCCATATTTATAGCAATAAAATATAAAATACTACCGTTCCTTCACCAAGTAATAAGATAAATGAGTAATTACAAATATCTAGAATCTATATTATTTATAAGGGACCCGAAATACCTTGCTTACGTATCATTAGGAAATGCATTAACATAAATACGGCCGTAAGAAGAGGTAATACAAAAGTGTGTAAACTATAAAAACGAGTCAAAGTGGATTGTCCAACACTAGCACTTCCACGTAATAATTCTACAAGAGGCGATCCTATTACCGGAATAGCGTCAGGTACACCTGTTACAATTTTGACTGCCCAATAACCAATTTGATCCCAGGGTAAAGAATAACCTGTTACACCAAAAGATGCGGTCAATACACCCAGAACCACGCCAGTAACCCAAGTTAATTCGCGAGGTTTTTTAAAACCACCGGTGAGGTATACACGAAATACGTGCAGGATCATCATCAGGACCATCATACTTGCCGACCATCGATGAACTGATCGGATTAACCAACCAAAGTTAGCTTCAGTCATTATATATTGAACAGAAGCAAAAGCCTCCGTAACAGTTGGACGGTAATAAAAAGTCATAGCAAATCCCGTAGCTACTTGTACTAAAAAACAAGTAAGGGTAATTCCTCCTAGACAATAAAATATGTTGACATGCGGAGGAACATATTTACTAGTTATATCATCTGCAATCGCCTGAATCTCAAGACGTTCTTCGAACCAATCATAAACTTTATTGAGATAGGTGGTACTCCCCCTCCAAGAACTGTATATGAGAATTTCATCTCGTACAGCTCAAACAAAAAAAGACCCAAAGACTCATTGAAACAGATATGGAATATAAAGTTTTCAATTTCTCTCTCATTCAATATTATTTAAAGATATGAAAGAGTCAAAATGCGAAAGCTCTTCTTTGTGGTTAAATGCCAAAAAATCAAGTCAGCTCATACGTTTTTATGTTGTACTGGCTTCTTGAATCTTCTCGATTGCCTATCTTTATTGTTTTTTTTATTTGGTATTTGTATGGAATGGGAATGCGGATTTCTTCTTGTTTTCTTTATTATTGATAGGAATTCTCTTGTTAAGACCCTATTTAACTAATCAATTGAAACCTCAGATTCATACGAGAACCACGATAATTCAATGAAACCTTCAAAGCCAAAAGTTCACTGAGTGAGAACCGTTGGATCATCACTTATTCAATCAAAAAACTAACTAAAATAACACTAAAAAAATCAAATACAAAGAAGCATTTGTCCTTTGATCCAAATAAGAGTTTAAAAGCAGAAAAGATTTTGATTTATTAAAGTTTCTAAGATAGAACGGAAAGAAGTCCGGCTACGAGGTCTGAGTATTAAGTATGAATCATAGTTCGAATACTTTGTGATCTATTTGATCCATTTCGTGCTTCAGATACTCGAATGAATATCCGACGAAGTAAAACCATCTTGATAAAGATGACAGACCCCATTCTCTGTACTATCCATAGGGTCAATTCTAACAAGTCACACACTCATATTCCGGAAATATACAATGCAGAAAAAATTTCGCGGTCGAACTACCAAAGGAGAATAGGCTAAAATTTTTAGACCTACATACTTTCCTTTTTTGTATCGAACTAAAAGCTAGGACTTCAAGATTCTTCTCAGTCTAATTCACTGAAATTCCATCCAGTAGAACAGAAGAATTATAAATCTCCAAAATAATGGATAGGAATACCGCAAATAGAGCCATTGCAACACCCATCAAAGGGGTGGTTCCCCATCCAGGAGCTACTTTACCATATTCGGAATTCAATGGTTTCAATAACTTCCCCACAGTAGTGCTTCTTGGACCCGATCTAGAACTATCTTCAACAGTTTGTGTAGCCATAAATCTTATTTTGTATTCATTACGATCTGTTGACTTTGTATACCATTCCGTTGTAAATAAACGATCTTAGCATAGATCCATTGTGGTCTTTCAATTTTATAATAATGGAAACAGCAACCCTAGTCGCCATCTTTATATCTGGGTTACTTGTAAGTTTTACCGGGTATGCTCTATATACTGCCTTTGGGCAACCCTCTCAACAACTAAGAGATCCATTCGAGGAACACGGGGACTAGTTGACGTAATCAGCCTCCAAATATTTGGAGGCTGATTACGTCAATGAAGATAATAAAAAATTATTTCATTTTTTAGTTGAAATTTTAGGTGGTTCCCGAAAAAAAATAGCGAAAAAAATTATCCCTAAAGTAGATACTAAGAGAAATGTATAAACCAATGCTTCCATAAATTTGATCGTGGTTTACAATTATAGCTTTCATACCTGTTTTGTTTATGTTTATTTAGGAGATGTTTATTTAGGAGTATCCCTCCGGATAAAGAAAGAAAAAGAGTCAAAGAAACGGCAGCAATTTAATTAAAGATTCCTACAGTACCCTACCTATTAAATAAAATTGCAAACAGAAACTAGACGCAAAAAAGCAATGTTGCATCAGACTGCTTGTCTTTTTGTAGTTGGATCTCCAAGTTTTTGGAATGCCCCAAATTCCACTTGAGCATCCAAATCGGGATCAATACCGGCAAAAACATCTCTGAAGAGGGTTCTAGCACCATGCCAAATATGTCCAAAGAAGAAAAGTAGAGCAAACGAAGCATGCCCAAAAGTAAACCAACCTCTTGGACTGCTACGAAAAACACCATCGGATTTCAAAGTAGCACGATCTAATTCAAAAATCTCACCCAATTGAGCCCGTCTAGCATATTTTTTCACAGTTGCGGGATCACTATAACTCACTCCATTGAGTTCACCACCATAAAACTCAACAGTTACACCTACCTGTTCGACACTATATTTGGATTCTGCTCTTCTAAACGGGACGTCGGCTCTAACAATTCCGTCTCCATCTACCAAAACAACCGGAAATGTTTCAAAAAAAGTAGGCATACGGCGTACAAAAAGTTCACGCCCTTCTTTATTTCTAAAGACGGGGTGTCCTAACCATCCAACAGCTATTCCATCCCCATTGTCCATTGAACCCGCTCGGAATAACCCCCCTTTTGCTGGATTATTACCAATATAATCATAAAAAGCTAATTTTTCAGGAATTTTAGACCAAGCTTCTGATACACTTTGATTTTCAGCTAGTCCAGCACTAACTCTTCGATATATTTCTTGTTGAAAGTATCCCTGATCCCATTGATAACGAGTAGGACCGAATAATTCGATGGGAGTAGTTGCAGAACCATACCACATAGTTCCAGCAACAACAAAAGCTGCAAAAAAGACAGCAGCAATACTACTGGAAAGGACGGTTTCAATATTTCCCATACGTAATCCTTTGTATAGACGTTGAGGCGGACGAACACTAAGATGAAATAAGCCCGCTAATATACCCAACGTCCCTGCTGCAATATGATGAGAAGCTATTCCTCCCGGAACAAAAGGGTCAAACCCCTCGACGCCCCACGCCGGATTTACAGGTTGGACCTTTCCGGTTAGTCCGTAAGGGTCAGATACCCATATTCCAGGACCATATAATCCTGTTACATGAAATGCGCCAAAACCAAAGCAGGCCACTCCTGAAAGAAATAAATGAATTCCAAAAATCTTGGGCAAATCCAAAGAAGGTTTTCCTGTACGTTCATCACAAAAAATTTCTAGATCCCAATATACCCAATGCCAAATAGCTGCCAAGAAGCACAAGCCAGAAAACACGATATGTGCTCCGGCGACCCCTTCGTAACTCCAAAGACCCGGGTTCGTTATAGTCCCTCCTGTAATATTCCAACCGCCCCACGAATTGGTTATTCCTAAACGAGTCATGAAAGGTATAACGAACATACCTTGTCTCCACATTGGATCAAGAACGGGGTCGGAAGGATCAAAAACTGCTAATTCATATAGAGCCATCGAACCGGCCCAACCAGCAACCAGAGCAGTATGCATTATATGAACAGAAAGCAAACGACCGGGATCATTCAATACAACAGTATGAACACGATACCAAGGCAAACCCATGGAAATACCCCTCTATCAACGAAAAATAGACACTATGTAACTTTATTGCATTGGAAAAAACGATTTTACGGACCCCCCCTTTTTAGGTAATTATTTCGGAGAAAGGATTAATATTTGTTCTATTCTGTTAGTAATAATAGAACAATTCGATTCATAGGAAAAAAGGGAAGCGGATCTATTCTATATCCGATAAGTACCAATACGCAATGGGGGTGAATCCGATTTTATATGAACCGAGATAGTTATTGTTGTTCATCATTCAGAAGCCCGTTCGTAAAAAATTTCCTTGATTTTTATTGATTCTCTCTTCCTTTACTTTATATTTTATTTTAGCTTATTCAACTTATGTATTAAATATAATAAAAAAAAAGTAGGAAAAAAGGATAATACTATTAAAAAATGAAACCGCAGTCTTACGTTTCCACATCAAAGTGAAATAGAGAACTTCATTCTCTTTTTTTTTCATTTCATGCCTATTGGCGTTCCAAAAGTACCTTTTAGAAGTCCTGGAGAAGGAGATACATCTTGGGTTGACATATAGTGCGACTTGTCAGATATATTGGGCTATATGGGATTTCCCCGTTTTCTCCCTCGATCGAGATATCCTCTGTTTTGCCCAAAAAGATTGATTGAATTATCAAAAATTTGTAACGCGAAGCACAAAAAATAAAGTGGAATTAAATGCAGGGAGTATTTAGATTGATATTAGATTATCAATTTTTTTTATGGTTTACGTGATCGGACTAATAAAATTAAGTATCCAGGCTCCGTTTAGCAAAAACCCAATTGATAATTAATATATAATATTTTTATAATTACTACTTATATGATATGCAAAATTATGATCAAAAAATTCTATTCAAAAATACAAAAAATTGAAACAGGGTGATCTAAAACTGTTGATAAAATCAAATAAATAATATACTTAAAAATTTGTTGACTATTTGACAGAAGACATGTGAAAGAAATTAATTGAAAAAAAAAAGGAAGTAGTAAAAAAAAACGCGGTATTTGGTTCATTTGTCCTATATGTGCAAATCAAAATCGGGCAAATTTTTCCTTTTACTCGGGGTAGAGCATAAACCTAAAAAATGGAAGAAAAAAAGGAAGAAGCCCGTTCAGGAACAAGAAAAAACCATCGCCATTTCAACTGAATCTCGATGAAAAAAAATATCAATGAATCAAGTTAGTCTGACAGGCGTAATCAATCATTTTAGTATAGGATTATAATATCTAATAAACGGGGTCAAAACTTCTTTTTTCTTTTACTTTTAAAAGGGGAGCAAGCCCTTCCCTTAGAAATTAGAAAGAAAAACCTTCTATGAAAAAAGGGGGGGGTTGGAATCGACACATTGATTTTTTCACAATTTTTGGTGAACCGTATGTATCAAAAGGTGCCTGTACGGCTCCTAAGGAATAAAATTTTATCCTAATCAACCGACTTTATCGAGAAAGATTATTTTTTTTAGGCCAAGAGGTTGATACCGAAATCTCGAATCAACTTATTAGTCTCATGATATATCTCAGTATAGAAAAGGATACCAAAGATCTTTATTTGTTTATAAACTCTCCTGGTGGGTGGGTAATATCTGGAATGGCTATTTATGATACTATGCAATTTGTGCGACCCGATGTACAGACAATATGCATGGGATTGGCCGCTTCAATAGCATCCTTTATCCTAGTCGGGGGGGCAATTACCAAACGTATAGCATTCCCTCACGCTCGGCGCCAATGAGTTTTTTGATTTTCAATAAAAAAATACTATGCCTTCGCCATCGGAAATATGAATTAGTTAAGTAATAATAGCATGGCACTTCGAATTCAATATGAAATTTTTGAGATTAAAAAAAATTAGATTATATATTGAAAGAGTAGTATGAGATAAGGAAAGGGGTATTTCAAATGATATCTTACCTATTCGGACACATCTCAGCGTCACAAACTATGTTTTCACACCGGAAGCTTATTTTTAAAATTTATATATCGAAAAAAAAAAAGAAACTTTGGGATTGCTGAATCATAGACGAATCAAAAAAATGATATATAAAGCAACGGAACCATCATAGTATTTTTGTTTTGAACGCAAAAAAAAAAAAAGAAGGATGGTAATTGGATCGTTTATGGATCCGCGTATAATACAACCTATATTTTTTTTCTTTCTCCAAAAGGAAAGATCAAAAACGTAAATTCCATTGTGGAGCCGTATGCAATGCACAAAAAAAGCCTGTACGGTTATTCAATTTTCTCTTTTTTTTGTTATCTCGTCTCATTCTGCGAAATAGAAGAACCTTTTCTATTGTATCATCAGGGTAATGATCCATCAACCCGCGAGTTCGTTTTATGAGACACAAACGGGAGAATTTATCTTGGAAGCGGAAGAACTACTAAAAATTCGCGAAACCATCACAAGGGTTTATGTACAAAGAACGGGCAAACCGATATGGGTTGTATCCGAAGACATGGAAAGGGATGTTTTTATGTCAGCAACAGAAGCCCAAGCTCATGGAATTGTTGATCTTGTAGCGGTTCAATAAAAAATAGGAGCTATTTCATACAAATCTACACTTGCTAATTTTATATCGTTTTAGATTAAAGGTTTAGTTTCATATTATCTTCAATATATTTTTTTTAATATTGAAGAGAATCTTGACGAAAAGTAATTCAGAATTAGCCGGTTAGAACCAATCTAAACCAGCCCATTATTTATATGATTCTGTATGCCAACCATTAAACAACTTATTAGAAATACAAGACAGCCAATCCGAAATGTTACGAAATCCCCAGCGCTTCGGGGATGCCCTCAGCGACGAGGAACATGTACTCGGGTGTATGTGCGACGCGTTTAGATCATAGACTGAAACACAAAAAGGAAATTCTTTTTGAAATATCTAAGGATCAGTACCTGTGAATAAAATACAATGGAGGAACTCGATTCATTATTTCAAAAAGATAGATCGTTCATATCTTCTATTGTGTCTGAAACTTATGGTTTCCATTGGTGCAAATCCAATCAACTCCATTTTTTAGAAAACCCCCAATGATAACAAATGGTTATCCATTAAGCGGGGGAAATTCCATTTTGTATTAAAAAGATTCCACCCTTGAAAGAAAAGAACGGACTAACAGGGTAAACGACGAAATAAATTTTAAAAATGAAATACCGTTACTGTATAAAGTGGATCTCAGTGTGAAAGACCTAATTACTGGAATATTCATGGGGTAGAGCGAAAGAATGTGAATTGTACAAGTTACCAATAGTATTGATTAATTAAAAGAAGGAGCTCCGGTGTATAGAGAGGACCTCACCGTTTTAGAAGTAACCATAGAAACGATGGAACCCCCTATTTATTCAGTTCTATTTACTACTTGTAGTTATTCTTTTTTTATTTATTAAGTATCAAGGCAATTTCTCCTTTCAAAGCAAAGGAAAATACCTAGCAAAAAATAGTGGTGGGGAAGGTTAGAGTAGCAAAAGCCGTTGGAATTTTTTTTTATACATTGGAATAATTCGTTTGGTTATTAATGACTAGTAAAGGTGAAAAGAATAACTAAAAAAAGAATTAGTTATTCATCAAAGTTTGATTTATTCAATGACTAGAATTAAACGCGGATATATAGCTCGGAGGCGTAGAACAAAACTTCGTTTGTTTGCATCAAGCTTTCGAGGGGCTCATTCACGACTTACACGAACTATGACTCAACAGAGAATAAGAGCTTTAGTTTCGGCTCATCGGGATAGGGGTAAAAGAAAAAGGGATTTTCGTCGCTTATGGATCACTCGAATAAATGCCGTAATTCACGAAATGGGGGTATTCTATAGTTACAACCGATTCATACACAACCTGTACAAGAAGCAATTACTTCTTAATCGGAAAATACTTGCACAAATAGCTCTATTAAATAGGAGTTGTCTTTATACGATTTCGAATGAGATCAAAAACTAAGGGGATTGGAAGATCAAAATATTTGAAATAGAGTTCTAAGGAGAACGAGCTCGGGGAAGGTAGAGTAGAAATTAGTATTATAAAAAAGTCGTCAAAACAAAACGAGGGTATATAGTCGCTAAAAAAAGAGTTATTCTTTTTCTTTTCGACGATTCTTTTCTTTTTTTTTTTTTATGACAGCCGCAGACGGAACAATCAAATTTTGATTCTTGATTGGATTTTTAGAACAAAATAGTAATCTCTTTTTTAATTCCTTCAGATTGGAATTGTTATTCAATTGAAGAATAAGTCTATTTTTTTCTGGTTCTAAGGCTAGTAGTTCTAGGGGCCGACTCACTTCTTTCAAATTGTTTCTGATTATTAAGAAAAGGTAACAAAGATAAAATACGAGCTTGTTTTATAGCAATAGTAATTAATCGTTGTTGTTTTAAAGTCACTCTATTCACCCGTCTAGATAATATTTTTCCTTGTTCACTAATAAATCGACTAATTAAACTCATGTTTCTATAATCAATTCGATCCCCCGATTGGATCGGGGGCAAACGCCTACGAAAAGATCGCTTGGATTTAGTAAAAGGTCGCTTAGATTTATTCATAATTTTTTTTATTCCTTATCTCTAAAATCCTATTTTGATCGGATCAAAATGATTTCTATTTTCTATATAGAATTAAGAATGTAGGATTCGATTTTTTTCTATTTATTTGTTTATATTTATATATATGTAATAATATATAGATACTATCATTATTCCTATTCTTAAAATTAAAGTTGACATACAAGCACTCAATTTGATCTATTTCTTGATTTCCTCGTGAATTGTATGTTTATAACAATAGGGACAGAATTTTCTCAATTCCAATCGACTGGGGGTGTTATGCCGATTTTTTTGAGTAATATATCTGGAAATTCCCGCGGATTCTTTCTTAATATCATTTCGAACACAACTGGTACATTCCAAAATAATTGTTACTCGAACATCTTTACCCTTGGCCATGAAACCTCCTTTGGATTTATGATTCACCCGAATCTTCTATTTTCATTTTAGGATCCAGAAAGAACAAAAAAAATAGAAGTTGTTAACTAAAAAAATTTCTGAAATATTGAGTTGCAAGGAATATTAATTACGAATTAAAATAAAAAAAAATAATAAGCAATATAATTATTTTTTGAAAACTATATTTAAAATCTTTGTACAGTATTTTTTTAAGTATCTCGTAGGATACTCTTTCCCTAGCAACACTTTTTTTATTCTATTACTAATAGAATTGGATCCTGAACCCCCGTTTTTATGACCTTTTGCCCCCCCCCCCTTTTTTCAAATTCATTTGCATTCTAAAAAAATGAATTTGAAAAAAGGGGGGGTTAGTCCCTGATCGTTGATCGTATCTCTAAATTTTTTCACCCCTTTCTCATGTTAATAACTAGAATGAAAAAAAGGGAAATGTTAATGCATCCGGAAATAAACGATTAATCTCTATTAATAAACCTGCTAACGAACCGAACCATAGAGTACTTAGTACCGGTGCTACGGAAAGATATGTTTTTAGATCTCGCATTTGAAATCCTCCTTCTTTCGTCTTTTCTTTATTGTATTACATTATATATAGTAATATATATAACTACAGATGTACATGTAGTTAAGAAGTTCTTGTATTTGTATAAGCAACTCCCCATTTTCAAAATTCGAATTGAAATATTGTCTACTAGAATAGAACGATCTTAGAGTTTGCGTAAAAAAAGTAATTTTTTGAATTATATATACCTTTGTTATCTGATATGAGAAAAAAAAAAAAGAAAGATGTGGAAAACAAGACAGGAATTCTCTACAATGACACTGTAAACCAATTGAAAGGGATGTAGCGCAGCTTGGTAGCGCGTTTGTTTTGGGTACAAAATGTCACGGGTTCAAATCCTGTCATCCCTACCTATTACTGCTCAGAAGAGCAGTAACAAGGGATCCATTTTAGATCTATCTTTTTTTGAATAAAATTGGACATGATATACATATAATTAATTCTGAAATTTTGGATTCGGATTAAAGAATGTCCTCCTTCTAACTTTTTCGTTTTTTAGAAAAACCAAGAAAAGCGCTCTTAGTTCAGTTCGGTAGAACGTGGGTCTCCAAAACCCAATGTCGTAGGTTCAAATCCTACAGAGCGTGATTTCACTCTTGTTTATTAGATTGTATCAAAATTTCACTGTTCGCAAATAATTGAGCAGCAATCTGAATTAGACCTCCCGCATCTGAAAGCACGAAGGAGGTCAGTCAAAAAAAAGAGCTGTTAATTAATCAAAAGTCCAACTGATCACCACGTCTGTATTGTAAATAAGCAGTTACGAATAATCCAGCCAAAGTAATAGGAATTAGACCTAAGACGATTCCAAATAAAGAAACTTCAACCATTTCAATTTTCTTTTGTTTTCGTTTTTGAAAGGGAGAAAAGAGAGGTACTAGCTATTCCTAGCTCTTAATCTGTATTGCCCTTAATCTGTATTGCCAATGAATCTCAACCAAAATTGGGTAATTAACACGGTAAGGAACTGTCGAACATATAAAATACCATAGAAATCCTTTTTTTATAACAAAATCTTCATTTAATTAATTTCAAATAAGTCGGATTTTGCTTAGACCAATAAATAGAACTGAAGTTATAGTTAAAGCTGCTAGTAGAAAACCAAAATAACTAGTTATAGTAGGCATGAAGGGACTAAATAAAATATGGTTTTTTATACATATATTTCTAAAGTACTTCCCTAAGTTTCAATTGAAAAAATTTTCAAAAAAAAAAATACATAAAAAAAAAATAACTCTATTATCTAACTTCAGTCAAAACATATACCTTTTTTTGAGTGAATATGTAAAAATTTGAAAATGAAGTTGTTTAATTCTTTTTTAAAGTGACCTTTGAACCTAGAATACGCCCCCCTTCTACTTTATTAAAATTGAATTTACTTAAATTTGAACTCATTAGATTAACTAGTCGAGCAGTTTTTTTCATTTAATCTAATCTATCGAATGAGACCAAAAAGAGGTATCCTACACGGAGAACGAGATCAGCCAACAAAATATTTATTTTAACGAGATTTGAAAAGATAATTAGATTTTTAAAATTTGTAATTAGCAATTTCTATTATCGTTTCCTTTCTAGGTTTTAGGTTTTTTTCTTTCGAGATTATATAGAAAATAGAGTGAAAAACCCATCATCTTTGTAGTTAGTTAAAGAAAGAAAAAAAGAAATCAATTCTCTAACACCTCATTTCTATACTAATTCAAATTGCGTTGCTGTGTCAGAAGAAGGATAGCTATACTGATTCGGTAGACTCTAAAAATACCCTTGGTACTTTATTGACGATCTCACAAAGATGTAATCTCGGTGAATTTGAATTTACTGATTCATCTTTTACAGAATCGATTCCCTACGAGAATATCTGGAGTTCAGTATGTCTGGAAGCACAGGAGAACGTTCTTTTGCTGATATTATTACCAGTATTCGATACTGGGTCATTCATAGCATTACTATACCTTCCCTATTCATTGCGGGCTGGTTATTCGTGAGCACCGGTTTAGCTTACGATGTGTTTGGGAGCCCTCGTCCAAACGAGTATTTTACAGAGAGCCGACAAGGCATTCCATTAATAACAGGCCGTTTTGATCCTTTGGAACAACTCGACGAATTTAGTAGATCTTTTTAGGAGGACCCAATGACTATAGATAGGACCTATCCAATTTTTACAGTGCGCTGGTTGGCTGTTCATGGACTAGCTGTACCTACCGTTTCTTTTTTGGGGTCAATATCAGCAATGCAGTTCATCCAACGATAAACCTAATTCAATTATAGAGCTATGACACAATCAAATCCGAACGAACAAAATGTTGAATTAAATCGTACCAGTCTTTATTGGGGGTTATTACTTATTTTTGTACTTGCTGTTTTATTTTCGAATTATTTCTTCAATTAAGAAAAGAGCGTAGAATAAGAAAATAAAAAAGAAAGAGTAGTAATTTTCGTATCCCATTCGGATGGATTATATATCATAATTATCTCTGACTGTTTATGTTTCTAGCATGACCACTCGATCAAATGTGGAGGGAAGCGGGATAAATGGCTGATACTACTGGAAGGATTCCTCTTTGGGTAATAGGTACTGTAGCTGGTATTCTTGTGATCGGTTTAATAGGTATTTTCTTTTATGGTTCATATTCAGGATTAGGTTCATCTCTGTAGAAATTGGATGAACTGAGTTATAGACGTGAAAACATAAGAACTCAACGGGACCCAACTCTTCCTTCTTTGTCTGATTCGAGGGGGTCCCGTTGAACTGCTACTAATCATAACAATTTTTTATCGTGTTTTTGAAAAATGAACTTAATTAAATTAGTAAGTTGCGAACATATAGTATTTTTTCACCTTTCAAAGATAGAATAAAAAAGGGGGAATCGCTTAATTTCCCTTTCCTGCTTTCCCGGCTGACATAATATTTTTTATCATTAGATCTATCATTAAAATTTTGTCTATACTAATAGAAGTTTTTTCTGATTCTTTTTATTTATTTAGTATTTCATCCAAATTGAAATAAAAAAAAAATAACTACAAAAAGTAACTACTATCATATACTATTAATTAATAGTATATAGAAACAGTAATATATATGTAAACTAAGAATAGGAATTTTTAACGAATGGAATCAAGAAGGACAAGATCAACACAAGAAAAGGATGTCTAAAATTCCTTTTCTTGTGTCGAAGACTAGCAAGACAAATAATATTCCTTATAGTCCCTAAAATTTTTTTGGTTCTTTTTTACGAATTTGATAAAGCTAAATAGATAGATCTAAAAATTCATTTCGGATAATTGAACCTTCTCAAACTGTTTCTTTTTAAGAACCAAAAAGATTTGTGCCAAAACAACCGATCCTAAGAAGAACAAAAGGCCTTGGACACGTAATGGATCTTGAAGTACTATTTCCGCATCCCCCTGACCAAATCCACCCACATTAGGATTACTCGTTAATGGTTGATCGAGTTTAATGGATTCGCCCTCTGAAACAAGAAGTTCTAGGCCTCGAGGGATAATATCAATCACTTGGCGTCCATTCGATGCATCCACTATAGTTATTTCGTATCCCCCTTTTTCTTTTCGTAAAATTTTGCTTATTATCCCTCCTGCTGTAGCATTATAAACTGTATTGTTACTTTTGCTACCATCAGGATAAATCTGACCCCTTCCCCTGTTTCCACCTACGTATATAGGATATTTTAAGAAGTGAACATCTTTATTAGTAGCAGGGTCCGGGGCAAGAATAGGAAAGGTTATTTCACTATATTTTTGACCAGGAACAGGACCTATCACAAGAATATTTTTTTTATTGGGGCGATAATTCTGAAAAGCCAGATTTCCTATCTTTTCTTTCATCTCGGGTGAAATACGATCGGGGGGGGCTAATTCAAACCCCTCCGGTAAAATAAGAACAGCTCCCACATTCAAAGCTCCTTTTTTCCCATTAGCTAGAACTTGTTTTAGTTGCATATCATAAGGAATTTTAACAACTGCTTCAAATACAGTATCAGGAAGTACCGCCTGTGGAACCTCAATATCCACGGGCTTACTAGCTAAATGGCAATTGGCACATACAATACGCCCAGTTGCCTCTCGTGGATTTTCATAATTCTGCTGGGCAAAAATCGGATATGCACTTGAAATGGATGCCCAAGTTATTATTATTATATATATCATGAGTGAGACAGATATGGAGCGAGTAATCTCTTCCCTTATCCAAGAAAAGGTATTTCTAGTTTGCATGGTCCAATCATTTTTCCCGAAAATTGCTACAATAAAGTTAGGTAGGTCGATAATATACTTCCCTAGCCACAATTCTGCTATTTACATTTACTGAAAAAAAAATTTGTTGAAATATACAAGGAATCCCTCAGGGGTAAAAAGAGTAAAGTAAATACGACTTTGATTTGGTTATGATGTATAAATTAGAATTTGATCAGTGAATCATTTTTTAGTCATTTATTGCATGATAAATCACTACAAGTGACGGAGATACACGATTTAAATAACGAAAGATCCAATATTTAAAAATTGTATCAAGAATGACTGGAAAGGTAGAAACAAGACCAGATAAAATTTGCTCATAATGAGCAAATCCAAAATCTTTGTAAATATAACCAATCATGAGTTCCCAACCATGAGGCGAATGAAATCCGATACATAAATCGGTTAATAAAAGAATCGAAAAAGCTTTAATTGTATCACTTAAATTATATAGGAATTCTTGAACCCAAGAATTCAGAAGAAAAAGCTTTTCCTTACCCCAAAAGGAATAACCACTTAGAATAACGAAAGATATTAGATTTGTCGAGAAGTGCAAGATTGTATGGATACGATACTCATTGTGTATCTTGATAAATTGGATGGTTTCTTTGTGGATTCCTAGACGAAATTGGTGTAAATCGGTTTCTGGGTATTCCTTTATTATTTCATCCAGCTGGAATAGTTCCTCTAATTGTATGAATTTTTCTAGAACACTTTTTTCTTGAATATCATTCAAAAAAGTTTCGCATTGTCTAGTATTCCACCAATTAGTAATCCAAGTTTTCAAACTTTTCTTACAGCAGAGAGAGATCAACCCGGGCAAAAAGACTATAGATGTAAAAAAAAAAAAAGGAATGAATGCTTTCTGTTTTGGCATTTTGAATCTGTGAATTTTTAATGAACCTACCGCACTTGTTGATTCTATTAGATCGAGTATTTATATCGAGCATGAGTTTCTATTCTAATTAGAATGTATTGAGCCTATGAATCCATTTTCTCTTTTTCTTTTGATTCAATAATGAGTCTTTGCTTTGAATCTAGAAAGAATACAGAAATAGACTCAGAATACACTTCCAATTTGAATCAAGAAAAAATGCGATTTCCAGGATGTTATTCTCCCTTTTTTTGAGCAATACTAAAAGAACTTTTTCAAATTTTTCAAATAAAAAAGATTATTTTATTTTCGAAACGAAGAAACTCCCTTTCTTTTCTATCAAATATATCAAAAAAAATGAGCATAAAAGAATAGATGAATATTCAATAAAAAAAAAAACAAAGAAATTCTCTCATCTTTTCTTCCTACTGCCAAAACATTTAGTCTTTAAAAAAAAAATGAATTTCAAAATACTTCAATTGGTACACGCAAGAAGTAAGCCAATTCAGCAGCTTTTTGCTCAATTTCTCGTGTAGTAAAATTCTCATCAGTACGAATTAAAGGAATAGCCCCTTGACCTCGAATTTCCATATAAAGGACACGCCGAGCAGAAACACCCTCTTTAACTTCTATTCTGATGGACTGAATATCTTTCATAAGGAATCGTAAAAAGATGCGACGACTTTTTCCAGGAAATCCCCAACGAAAAATACGCACTATTCCTTCTTTTCGGTCGAAAAGATCATAACCACTACCCACATTCCACAAAATAGTGCACCACAAATAGCAACTAATAAAGAGACCTGCGATCCCATAGAAAGACATTACAATCCCTTGTGGAAAAAAAACGATTTGCTGAGACGCAAATAACGATATCAAATTTCTACCAAGATAACTGGAAGTTCCAACCAATAAGAATCCTAATGAACCTAAAAATAAGATAAAGGCCCAGCAGAAATTACTTGTTTTTCGAGACCCCGTTATGAATTCTATCCATATAGATTCTGATCGCCAACTCATATATATTAGATCCAGTTATACAATTTTTTGGAATTGAGAAAATATGACTTTCCTTTTTTGTTTTCAAAATAATTCTCATGAACTATTTTGTTGTGAACCTTTACCTTAGGAGTAATTCATAGAATTGTTTCTATCTAAAATAAGAACATCTCCTTCCTTTATATGATCTTAACTATATAGATAAAAAATAGATAAAAATCAATATATTAGATTTGAATTTCATACATAGGCCCGATGGTAATCTATTTTTGAAAAGAGCGCAAATTTTTTACCCATATAATACGTTTACACATGCATAAGGGCTTTTTTTAGTTATGTTTGTAGGAATCTATGTATTATACAATATTCTACTAAATGGGTCTTATCAAATCGAAGCTTTTAAAATCAAAAAGGAGTGATACAATTAGGTCTCATCCGATCTAAAAAATCTTATTTTTTTGAATATGAAGAAATAAAGAAGCCATTGCAAGTGCCGGAAAGACTAGGCCTACTAAAGGCACAAAAATAGAGGGTAAGTTATTGAAAGTTGTCATAAAATGGGTACCTCAATTTAATATTTGTACCTGTTATTGTTATATTCTGAATTCTAAAGATATCTTAGAATATTTTGTATTTTTATTATTTCTATTATATATATTATATAATTATACTAAGTATCTTTAAGTAAATATATATCTAATACTAATATAGATATAGAACCTAATAGAAATATAATAAAAAAATAGGTACAAGAAACGCCAAACAAAATAAATGGACTTATTCATCTTTCAAAATAACATAGATGTATCATAGTCCCCTTGTTAGATTTATTATTCTTTTTGTTATTTTTGTCTTCTCATTAATAAAGAAACAATTTTATTCCATTACAAATTTCTAAAAAATTGATTAGAATCTGATCCCACAACAGGGAATTCTCGGGAAATGCAAAAAGATGAAAGACTCTCTATCGATCTGTATATCTCTCTATTTGAATTATCTATACATATGCAAGCAAGAGAGGAAAATTCATTTTTCGGGGTTTTCGTTTAATTCTGATAAACTAACTGTTCTATTTGCTTTAATTTTTGTTCAAAGGAAAAAAAGCATGGAGCTGAAATAACTCACTCACAACACCTTTTAAAGGATTACGTGGTACAATTGCATCCAATAAGCCCTTACGTAATAAAGATTCAGCTGCTTGTGAACCCTCAGGCACGGCTTTTTTCAATGTTTGTTCAATTACTCTTTTACCCGCAAATGCAATATAGGCATAGGGTTCGGCAATAATGATATCCCCCAACATACCAAAACTAGCTGTCACCCCACCGGTAGTAGGCGATGTAAGAATTGATATATAGAATAACTTTTTACTTGATTGATAATCACATAAAACCGAAGAAATTTTAGCCATTTGCATCAAACTTAAACTTCCTTCTTGCATTCGTGCTCCTCCGGAAGAACACACTAAAATAAGAGGTAAACATTGATTGGTAGCATACTCGATCAAACGAGTTATTTTTTCGCCTACTACTGATCCCATACTACCCCCCATAAATTGAAAATCCATAACCCCAAGGGCTACCGGAATACCATTTAGTTGACCTGTACCTGTTTGAACAGCGTCAGTCAATCCTGTCGTTTTTTGAGCGGAGTCAATACGATTTTTATAAGGTTCCTCCCTCGAATGAAATTTAATGGGATCCGCAGAGACCATGTCTTCATCCATAGGATTCCAAGTACCCGGATCAATCGAAAGCTCGATTCTCTCTGAACTAGTCATTTTCAAATAATGTCCACATTCTTCACAAACATTCATTTCGACTTTCTTATACATTAATCCATAACAATTGTCGCATTGAATCCACAATTGATTGTAGTTTTTAGTTATATCGAAATCCTTAGAACTCATTAAATTACTACGATTCCTATTAGTTCTTATCTTGTCATTTTTGCTTTCGCGAATCTTTCCACTTTCACTACAAATGAAATTATAAATGTAACTTTCATTGGAATTATTACTCTCACTTAAAAAGTGACTATCAATACAGATGTGAGAACGAAAATAAGAGTCAATGCAACTATTCATGTGATTATTACAATTATATTTAGTATCCTTAATGTAAGGATCATAGTGCAGATCCTTGTCACTTTTAGATCTATTATTCAGATAACTAGAACTACAATAACTATAAAAAAAAAATTCTAGGTCACTCAAATCCGTGTTAATCTCAAATTTTTTTTTTTTTTTATCAAAATATATAGAATAACAATTCTTATTACTATCCCTAACAAAAAAGGTGTCATCCGATATGAAATTCCGAATGTCTTTGGCGCTAACTAAAAGATCAACCTTATTGTTAGAACGCTCACCCCAACCATAAAAGTGTTTATCCATCTCATATATAAACCGGTCTTTATATATAGTAGTCTTTTGAATAGGAGCAAAACTATCCATTGCTTTACTTAGCTCGCCTCCGTATTCCAATTCTCCCTTAGAAAACATCAAATTGAACCACGATTTTTCCATAGAGCTTTTGGCCTCTATTTACATGAAAATACAATAACAATAGATGAATAGTCATTCAATGAAAAAATTGAAAAATGCAAAAATTTTTTGAATAGTTCATTTGCTAGTCAGAGTACGCAATCGATGCAATTGCTAAGATTATTAAGTAAAAGTAAAGTAATTGAAATTAATAAATTTCAATTCTAAACGAAAAGTAAGGATTTTCTTATATTGTGTAAAATTCTCCTAAAAAAAAAAAAGAAATATTTGTTCTTCGCTTATGAATAGAACGATATGAAGAACTTTTTTAGTAAAATCTCGTATACTAATATAAAAAAAAAAGGTTTTTATTCCAATACGGAATGAAAAGAAACGGACAACATGCAGAATGGGTCGAAGAAGTGGGGATACTTGGTTCAAGCCCTGACACGAAACGTAAAATAAAGAATACAACAATCCTAAGAATCCATATTTCGTATAGGATTTCTTATGGACACAACACTACAATACAAAATTGTAGTTGTGTTTAATCTTCTTTTTTTTTTAGA
This sequence comes from Microthlaspi erraticum, assembly GCA_902728155.2. Lineage (NCBI taxonomy): Eukaryota > Viridiplantae > Streptophyta > Magnoliopsida > Brassicales > Brassicaceae > Microthlaspi > Microthlaspi erraticum. The sequence goes on from CACVBM020001592.1 coordinate 29,089, forward strand.
TTTTCTATATCTAAATAAGATAAGTATGTATCTATCAAAAATAGTATATACAATAGATAAACTCGGCTCAATCCTTTTTTTTTACTAAAAGGATTGAGCCGAGTTTAATTGCAATTAAACTAATAAAACGAACGTGAATTACTAATCTAATTTATCTATGCTTGGCCATCTAATTTATCGATGGTTGGGAAGTTAAATCTGATCTCCTTCCATACTTCACAAGCAGCAGCTAGTTCAGGACTCCATTTGCAAGCCTCACGGATAATTTCATTACCCTCGACAGCAAGATCACGTCCCTCATTACGAGCTTGTACACATGCTTCCAGAGCGACTCGGTTAGCTACGGCACCCGGTGCATTTCCCCAAGGGTGGCCTAAAGTTCCGCCCCCGAATTGTAGTACGGAATCGTCTCCAAAGATCTCGGTCAAAGCAGGCATATGCCAAACGTGAATACCCCCCGAAGCCACAGGCAGAACACCCGGTAGTGAGACCCAATCTTGAGTGAAAAAGATACCGCGGCTTCTATCTTTTTCAACATAATCATCGCGCAGTAAATCAACAAAGCCCAAAGTTGACTCTCTGTCTCCTTCAAGTTTACCTACTACTGTACCTGCGTGAATATGATCTCCACCAGATAAACGTAAAGCTTTAGCTAGTACACGGAAGTGCATACCATGATTCTTCTGTCTATCAATAACAGCGTGCATTGCACA
>CACVBM020001593.1:10105-29765 GCA_902728155.2 Microthlaspi erraticum
ATCATCAAAGGGTTTAGATGAAGAGGAATTTACACCTGATGCTGATTTCAAATGACAATTCTAAACTTGACGCTGTTAACTGTTTGGTTCCATTGTTAAAAGTATCTAAGCAAGACCATTCATTGCACTGAACTTCAAATGAACTCAGCTGTCTCTAGCCGACAATTATTCTCTACCTACTTCTGTTTCATTCCATTGAATTCTATAAAATGATTTCATAAGATTATAAGATTAGGACTTTTTACATTTTCCCTTCCTATTGTAATCCCTTAGGTTTTCACGATTACAATAACTCGAATCCAAGATCTAATATAAGAGAGTTGGCCTTTTTTTGTATTATAAATTTGCTGATTCTAAGTTTGAGAGCTTCAAACGAAATGCAGGAAAAGGTGACAAAAAGGCTGTGATGTCGAGGTTAAATCTTTCTTAAAGGTTGTTTGGCTCTCTTCTACCTAACAAGCTCATGTACAAAATGAAAGGATTCCATCGGTTAGTTTATACAATATTAGACTCTACTAACTTTACACACTAATCTTAAAGAAACTCATTGAATTGTCAGGATTACAGTAAAATGAGCTTAGGAATAGGAAATTGCCTTCTGAGAATATGAAATCTCAAAATGTACTCATTAAGAAAACTACACCGTACCACCAATACCCTCCTCACTATGCATTCTTATTTCGTATCTTATCCCAACTCAAATATTTCTTTAGATTACCCAAAAAGGTTAAGGTTTTAGTTAGATCATTTTATCAAGTATGTTCTGACTTTGTAGTTTTTTCTCTATGCTTCGTGCATGCTAGCTGCGTATTTCTATGAGCAATAAAGATGTAATTTTCAAGCGGGAGATGGCGTACGAAACAAATTCAAACATACGTGTTCAAAAATTGAAACTATTTTTAGTTTAATCTTTTTGATAGAAACCGTTAGAGATAGCCGAGATGGCTAATTTTGGAATGAACCTAGCTTCATCAACCTAGATGCGGTTATGTCCCATATATCCAAATTGTTGGGTCCATGAAATTATACAAGCTTTAAAATATAGCCTGCAGTTGTCATACAATCGTAAAAACCTTCGTTTAATGGAAAACATACCTCCTCTTAATGCCGAAACTATATGTCTTCATGTATTATTTCTGCAGCGTTAATGATTGGTTGCTTATTTGGAAAGACTCTGGTGATGAAAAAAACAACAGTCTCTACACTTGTCAGCAACGTTTCCATTGCAGATGAATAACTAAGTGAGTTTTTAGTTTCTTCCATGTTTTTAAGTAGATTATAACATTTAAGTTAGTTTTTATCTTCAGATATAGATCATGGTGCATTATTTGGTTAAGTTAGGGTCTTTATTTTTACATTCTTCTGTTTATTTTAAGTATGTGAGTTTACTTAAACTTATATGATGCACGTTTTTTATTTTTTTATATTTACTCTCTTTCTGGGAGAATATTAAAACTTCCCTAGTATTCTCAGATAATACTATAATAGTTAATAGCTGTATATATTAGGAGTGCTTACGAAATTAGCCACTTGATCACTTGATCACATCATGAAGTGGAAGTTGGGTGTTCGTGTCAAAATTGTAAATTAACCTTTTTTTTTCCTAGAGTATTACAGAGTAAAGAGCAAGAATATGACATCGTTCAGTTACAAAGACAGCTCAAGATCAAGATTGCTGAGACTGATATGTTGAACATCACAATTAACTCTTTGCAAGCAGAAAGGAAGAAGCTTCAAGAAGAGATCTCGCATAACGTTGGTTTGAGAAAAGAGCTTCAAGTTGCGAGAAACAAGATCAAGGAGCTGCAGAGGTAGATCCAGGTCGATGCTAACCAGTTGCTGTTGCCTAAGAAGCATGTCTGCAAAAATGCAACATCTACGCATAGCTAAAATCAACTTATATTTATAATTTCTGGCTTGTTTCGTTTTAGATGTGGAGCTCTTGAAGATGACATCTCACGAAGTACTAATAAAAAGTAACAAGTAAAAGAGACAGAAGCTATGGGATAATACCAGAGCAAGTGCAAGCAAAGTTAACACATGCATCTTCCCTGCCTTGGAAGAGGACATATATTTCTTCACATATGATGATCATACACCTTTTTGTTTTCCATTTACAAATGATCAAACTTAGCAGAATTTGAAAAATGAATTATATCAATATTTGTTTCATCATTGTTTCTCAACTTCAATAATCTCACAAAAATGACATTGCATAATAAAATGAAAAACTCTCCATTGATATAAATCCAAATCTAAAGCAGGACATACATGTATTTTCAAAAATGCAAATTAGTGAACGTATCATTTTTTACTAACCATTAAAAATTTGCCTTAAAGTCAAATTTTCACCAAGACACATGATTACTCGAAACTACTAAGTTCTTCATAAAAGATAGTTATACATTTTTTGTTTTTCAAATACATTGCAGTTGGAAAATGCGAGACTCATAATTTCCGTTAACAAAATGTAACTTCATAATTTCCTACGGAAACTTCAATTTAGAAATTTCTGAACAAATATCTAAAAGTAATCTCTACATAAATATAACTAAAAAAAATTAATGAGAAAATATAATAACACTATCCGCACATAGCGGCGCCGGCTTTGACCTAGTTGCTCTTTAAAAAGCAAAGATATCCTTAGTGTAATCAAATGAAAATACATTAAGGATTCTTTGTTTTTTGGCATATTTGTCCATAAAATGAAAATACATTTTTGGTATGAAACTTCTAGAAAATGAAAATGCAAGTCAAACCCAAAATGCAATTTAAGATTTCTGATAATGCTTATATTGGGGGTGACTTTTGAGATGAGTGATTTGACTTGTATATATTTGAGATGAGAGTTTTTCTTGCAAAAATAATATAGTTCGAGGTTTTTTTTTCACAAATCCCAAAATAAAAACATTCCTTTTGCGTTTGACGATTACGTTTGCATTTTGTAAAATAGAATAAAGCAATAATAAAGTTTCTCATACAGACACAACCACAGTTTGTGTGTGAAACACTTGACCATAGGTCTAAAACACTTCCACCAAAACCTTACCCTCTTTCACATCAATTTTGTTTTGTATATGAAACAAAAAAAAATTAAGAGAAAATTGGCAAAATACACAGGAATGGGGGAGACTTTGTCCCAATACACATTTTTGTGAGATTTTGACAGATTTTTGTCACAATACACATTTACTAAACTTATAATCCAAATTTGCCCTTAAAATTGATTAATCTATTAAGGGTTTACTTTGGGTATCTTTTCTTTTAAATAATATAATTAACATTAAATCTAACACAAAAGGGTCCTCATCGACAACTCTTTTCTTCCCGACAGAACTTTTTTTCTCCGATATTCTTCTAGTCCAATTTCTTCTTCTCTTCTCCCAAAGTCGGAGCTCATTTCTTCTCCGTCGTTGCCGTCTCTTTCTCTTGTCTCTGGTGACAAGTGAGGATTTTGATATTGTAATCAAATTGTGTCTCATAATCTCAAATTGATTTGCAACATAGTAAGTAAGAAGAAAAAGAGAAGAAGAAGAAGATGGAGATGACGAGTAAGAAGATGAAGAAGATGGAGATGACGAGTAAGAAGATGGGAATCGTGACTCACATCGTGTGAGAAGTTGGGAGGAGAAGAAAAAGGAAACAAAATATTCAAAAAATATTCTCTAAAATTTTCGGTAGAAGATGATTTCTACATGTGATAGAAGACGGTTTGTAGCAGAACACAAGCTTTACACACGTGGTAGAAAAATGTTTTTTTTAGTAGAAATCGAACTCCACCAATGGTAAGATATAATGTATGTCGTAGAACACAAAACCTACATCGGAGTAGAACGTTGCGTTTCTCGTAGACAACAAATTCTAGAACATGTAGAGGATTGTGTCTTCAGTAGAACATATGTTCTACCAAATTCACAAAATTGCAGAACATAGAGTAACAGGTAGAAGTAATATTCTACTAATAGTAGATGTATATATAAATTATAGAAATTGTGTTCTACTGCAAGAAGATGTGTGTATAAATGGCAGACATAGAATTCTAGCAGTAGTAGATGTAATAAAGATGAGTAGAATACATAATCTACTTTGAATTTCAGAGCTGGTAGAAGAAAACTTCAATATATTTTAAAAATATCAGATTTTTGAAACAAAATTGTGAAAATATTCTAAAAAGTCTTAAGATCATTTATCTGAATTTTAGAAATATTTTTGGTTTCTGAAAGACACTATTTCATATTTTAAAATATATTAAGAATATTAAAGGCAAAATAGGTAAAAGTATGAAAATGTGTATATGGACAAACCCTCCCTTTTTTCTGTGTATAATCACAATTCCCCCAAAAAATAATCAGTTTCAGCTTTTGACGATCCTCTAATAGAGAAGCTGTTCTTTGGCTTGGTATGAGGAAAAAAATAGGAACAAAATTTTCAAAAAGCGAAAACGAATTCAAGTGCTTTATGAATCCACATTTTCAATGACCATTCAATAATCATTATAGAAACTGTTCTTCTTGTTTTGGTATCAAAATGGGTCCCAAATAGAGACTTCCATATTAATTTTCTGGAAGTTTCATACCAAAACTGGAGTGTGCAAAAAATCATCATTGTATATAGTTTGTATTTTGCAACTTTCTGAAACAAACACATAGGAACATACCCACTTTAAAGTTTTTAAAAAGGTTTTTGTGTGGTTATGGCTGGTTTCAAGTCTCTCTCAACAAACCGTCTTCAAAATCTCTACTTCCCTTCTTCTATTTCTACGCATGCCTACTTGAGTTCTCATTAACAGACCAAATAAACGCAATAAGATTAGGGAACCATCACATTTGTTAAGATTTTCCTTCATGAAGTGCCAAAAGGCTCAAAACTCACATTTGCTATACTAACTAAGAGAGCAAATTAGTACAGAGTGGAGCTATTTTCACAGAAGGACATATAAAACAAAGAACACTAGTGATATACATCAAAGGAGAAGAAGGCCCTGAAGTTACTATAATACTCTATAACAACCAAAGGCAATAAACGCACAGAGGCTTATTACTTCCCTTATTGAGTCAAGAACAAGGTGTCACACTGTTTAAACAATCTTATTTTGTAATAAAAAAGAGTAGTAGTATCCAATGAAAAGTTGTCTTACACTGACAATAACTATGGTTGAATCATCATTTGAATAATAAGATACAAACCCAAGTAAAAATTAAAAACGAAAGTAGTAACATGTACCCCAACAAAAAAAAAGTTATCAAAGGTTCTATCTAACTGAGACGGGTGACCTTAAGTTTCTTTGGAAAGCATCAAACATCGCAAAAAAACAACCCTGAGATATTAAGCCATCCATCAATTTCAAATGCTTGCTACTAGATGGGACTGAGATAGTTTGCAAATCTACCTGTCATTGAAAAACCGGAAAGTTGTTAGAAACTTAAACATGACGGGTCTTTAATTTCCTTTGTCCTCTTTTCCGTTTTAAAAATGTAATATAAATCACAAGGAGCAATGTGTATAGCATGAATCCTTCCAAAACCAAGTTCAAGATATGATAAACATAGGTAATGGGTATGGCTCCTTAATACACAGTCCTAAAGAAGCTCAAACACCTAACAAGTAACACTAAATCTTGCGAAGAAATGAAACTAAAGAGATTGATTATTAGCAGGGACTCAATAACTGAAACAAATCTTGTCCTAGCTAATTGTGTTGTGTAGGTCAATAAGCATAATTCAACCTGAGAGAGGACAATTAATCAATCCAAAAAAAGGCTTTGTCATTACCTTCATAGGAAGTTACATCAGAAGGGAGCTTTGAAACGAGGCAAGCGGCAGCGACAGTGCTGTGAAATGGTTGATGCGTACTTAGTTCTCGCCGCAGAAACCTTTCAGATCCAAATCAAAAATCCAATTTTGTTATCAATGGCATTTACAAACATCTAACACCTGTATTTACATCACGATTTACAGAATTTTCCCAGGAAGACACTGAATTTTACCTGGAAACCGAAGCTTCGATTCGAGTCTGACGAAGAGGCGAAGTGTTGAAATGCGACGACTGGGAATTAGGGTTCGGGACGGAGATTCTAGCTCTTGATGAGATCGAACTTCGTCTAGTAGCGGTTCTGAAGATTGAGCCTACAAAAGTAGACCTAGAAGCGATGCCAATGGCAGCCATTTCTTTTCTCCGATTCAACGCTTCTGCAAATTCCTAAAACTCAGTAAACCCTCTCCCTTAGGAACTGGATAGAATGAACCGTGAAAATTAAACCGGAACAATTCGGTTTTGGTATTCGGTACGATTTCTGGGGCACAACTAAGCGATGGTTTGCGGACAAATTCGAGAGAGGAAATGGTTATCATTGGTTTGACTTGGACGACTAATTAATTAATTTCAACACGTTTCTAACTTGGATATCAAATTAGAACTACTTTTCTCCTGATTTTAATAAAATCGAAACAAGACTCATCACGAACTATTTGGTGCAATTTTGGTTTAGATGGTTTGTATTGGGATGCAGACAACAATAACTGAAGTTGCAGAGGTAAAAAACTGCAAGAACTTTCAATACTCACACAAATATCCTAGAAGAACACTACTACGACCAAGCAAGGTACCCAGAATTTTCTAAATCAGCTCAAGAAACAGAACCAAAAACAATAAAAATCAGTTAGATTCGTCTTCGGTTATCGACTCGGGTTCTCTTGAAGTCCGGTTCTGTTTGCAGATTTTGGCTGCTAGGTTGCAACCTCTTCATGTCACCACTTTCTTGAATCTTCATAAAGTCACATAAAAAAAAAGCAGCCAGCGAAGAAATGGCAAGTTTAGTCCCTGGTCTGAAAATTATATACAAACGCGCTAGGGTCTGAAAAATCTTTACCTTATTGAGTTTGTCCCTGACAGTTCGAACGGTTCGATTCATTGAAGACGACGCAAAGTAGTCCTACACAAATCCAGTTTAAACACCCTAATTAGTTCTCTTTGTTGATTAACTGCGATGGAAAACAGATGACTGATAGATCCAAATCGACATTGGTCAAGTCAGGTGAACTCAAACACACAAAAACACAGACCTGGTCAGATGAAACTCGAGTAACAGGAGCGTTTCTTCTATGGAATTGATAATCCATCTCTCTTTGCAAACTACTACAAGACAAAAGGAAGAAGCAATCGCTCATTCACTAACTCAATGTGTTTATCGATACAAAGAAGAGACTACAGTGAAGTAACCATCTTTATTTTACCTTTGTGGGGAGAAATTGTCTGTTTCGGCTACAGCGTGTCCAGCCAACTTTGTAACTTGAGAGGTGTTCTTGGCTTTCTGGGCTGTTCATATATAGTTGTGAACTATTAATAATGAAATCATCTAAGAGTTTGTATTGTTCCTTTGACATCAACCCCCTCCATGGTTTTATAACCCCCAAAAAAATTATTAATACAATCGAGGTTTAGCTTGTAATGTTTGATTAGAGTACAGTGATTAATTCAGCGTGTGATGTGATGTCGGTTTCCTTATATAAGGAGGAGACACAGTTTCTCTATCCAATTTCTCCAAAAACAAAGACTTAATTGACAGTAAACAGAAAGCTTACGGTTCAATCTTGCAAGCACTTGTTTCCTCCTTGTTTCTAACTTATTCTTTGTGTCATCGAGGCTCTCGAATTGGGGAGCGTATGAAACCTGGAGCCGATTTCCCAAGAAAATTGATTCATCCAACTTCCTCTTTGCAAATCTATCAAAACATAAACATATCTCAAACAAACAAATTCTTCCTATTGGACAACCAAAAATAGAGCAAGAAAAAAGTTCTGCAGATACAAATTCACCAGAGGAGCTGAAATCCAGATCTCATCACACCACAGAACCTACTTAAGCATCTTCTTCTTCATAATCAATCAAACAAAAAGACAAATAGGAATCTCAGTGATCATCGAAGGGAAAGAAGAATCAAAACCTGGCATTAGAGATGAGTTGGAATTTGATCCAGTAAACATCCGTGAACTCCTCACAGTCCTCTGCATCCATAGGTTTACATCTACTCGAATCAAAAAACAAAACAATATCATTCATTATCGATAAAAAATAATGAAGCAAACAAAAATGGAGAGAGAACAATCAAACACTCACTCTTCAACCTCTCCGTAAGTTGTGAATAATCTCATGAGATCATCACCACAACCCAAAGCTGGTACATTACGTACTATCAAGTATCTGAAAACCAACAAAAGGTTCAAAATTCCAATAAAATTGATACTTAGAAGCGCTGAATTAATTAGTAGAAGTACAATTCCGTCAGACCTTGATTCATCGCAAACTGTATAAACCCTAACCGCTGGTTGATCATCTTTACATCGACCCATCTTCTTCTACAGTTCTGGACGTACACTAAAAGGGGAAAACGAAAGTCTGACGAGAAACAGGAAAACTGAACCGAAACCCTAATGTTAAAACGAAACCGCCCGAATCTGAATAAAAAAACTATAGTCGCCGGCGAGATTGAGAAACACAGATTAAGAAACAGTGAAATTTATCCTACGAGAAAGCCAAAATCGAAGAAGATGAATGATTTCAGAATCGTCGAGCCTTTTCTTTTATTTTCTTCAGGATTATTTTTAAAACGACGTGGTTTCGGAATGTGTAAAAGAAAAAAGACAAAACAAGCCCGACTTAACCACCTAAACCGGCGCCAAATTAGCTTGGTCGAACCATCCGCTCAAAATTTTGATAGTCCAAAAAAACAAAAATATAAATTCCACCAAAATTTCAAGATTACAAGAAACTCAAAAAGACATTTTTTTACATCTTCTTCTACATATTCTTTTGAAGAACATTCACAAGCTTCTCATAAGAATCTGTATCCACAAGCTTTTTCTCTTGCAACATCTTCACAATTCTCTTGGCTTCACCATATTTCCGTTTGCTACAACTCTCATCTACAAGTGTTCTATATGTAATCAAATCAACGAATCTCCCATTCTCAATCATCTCCCACGTACAAACACTTGACGCATCATCAATCTCGCCGCTAAGCGCAAAAGCATTAACCAGAGAGTTATACGACTTGGCCTTAGGAACAAAGCCTTTCAATTTCATCTCATTAAGCAACTCTCTAGCATTAATGGTCCTCCTTTGTGCACACAAGCTGTGTATCAGATAATCATAGGTAAACGAATTCAGCTCGCAACTGTAAACCACACCCATCTGAAGAAATATCCTAAGAGCATCGTTACCTAGAGCGAGAGCACGAAACCTTTAACCAAACAGTTAAGCGCGAACACGTCTGGTTCGAACCCGTTATCCACCATTTGTCTAAACAAAGATCTTATTGTTTCCATACACAAATGGCTTGTGTAAGAGTTGTTACCTTGACCTAACAAGGCCTTGCAGAGAATGTAATAGGTTCTAATCGTCGGTCTACATTCCAAGTTCTTGCTAGTAGTCATGTGTCTGAATATATTCACCGCCCCAAATTAACTTGCCGGCTTTCGTGAAATAGAATAAGAATGAATTGTCAAGGTTTTGGTTGCCAATGTAACCAATTGAGAGCACCTGGTTGACGATATCATCCATTCATTTGTACATTTTCACAGCTTCGAGCTTCCTGATGCCGATGTGGCAAGAGCAGTTCGAATGTTTAAATCTTGGCTTTTGAGATGGCTAGTTGAAGAGATGGAAACACACTAATGGGTCTTCTTCAAGTGTTATAGTGTCGGTGAATCTTGGTGGGAGCTTTGAAATCTTTGCTTGAAACTTGGATTCGTTAAGGACTGGTTTTGGATTGTTTCTTTTGCTGATTCTCCTTCTAAGTGAACGCGTTGGGACTCGGTTTGAGTATGCATATACATAGAAACAGATGAAGATCGACCTATACTTATGAATTCACAAAGGAAAAGCCCTAATCATATTCATATTTTGCAGAACTGATAAAAAGCATTAACAAGCAATATCAATATAGAAAAAGATAAGATACCTAGAGAAGAAGTGCATCTAGAACCAAACCAAGCGGCCGCAATGATACTATAAAATCGAAATCGTCGAAGAAATATTAGTTCTTGTGGCAGAAAACATATGGATTCGATTAAAATTGGAACTTTTGAGTGAAGATAAGATACATAGAACAAAGACATAAGAGAGTCCAAGATTGTATCATGGGTATTACAAATTAAGGAGAAACAATCCGGTGAAGCTGGAGAATTACCTTGAAATGGAACCTTCGATTCAAGAAGCCGAGACCAAGTGAAATTAGGGTTTCTGTACGGTCGTGCGGACGTGCAGGATGTTGGATGGGAACAGGTCGACCCGGGAAGGTCGACCGCGGGACAATGCTTCCCGGGTCGACCTGCGCACTCGGCCGCGTGTACGGGAGATTGGTATAAGGCGCGTGCGACATGGCTCGACCGCGGGACGATGTTTCCCGGGTCAGCCGACGCGCGGTATGGTACATATCCGGTTTCGGTTGTCTGGACCAGTCTTCACTAAAATGATCATAACTTCATTTATACTCATCCAAATTGTGGAAATCCAATTGCATTGGAAAGCTGATTCACGTAGGCATTCTGGATGTAATCTATTGAGTATAATGTTTTTAAGGCCTTGACAAAGTTGATGTTGCAATATGAAGCAGGATGAAGTCCAAATCCTATGGTTTTGCTCTAAAATGCACATTTCGACCTGCTTAGACTCTTAGTACTATGAAACCATAAAAATACCTTTTTCGATTGAAAACCTATTAGAAAACAAACTAAAATCATATAAAAAGTGTATAAAATAGAGGTATATCAGCCTACTATGCTATATTTGTATTCGTTTGTAGGAGATTGTGGAAAAAGTATCAAGAGTCGCTTTTCCTAACCCACCAAGGCGTACTCGCTATAAGAAAAAACTAGATCCTGACCCGTGCTTGGGAAGCACGGGATGAAAAGTTTTTTAAAAATGTTTTTAAAATATTGATACGGTAATTATGTAAATAATATGTTTGTGATATATGTGATGATGAGTTATTTTGAAAATATTTAATATGTATACAAATGTTATAATTTCATGCAAGATACTGACTCTGAGGCAGTCTTGCTCAAACCGCCTTCAATATGTTTTGACAGTATAACATACAGATATGTTGTTTTACGGGGTTTGCACAGTTTCATTTGGTGAGTTATATTTTGGTTATATACGTATATCTCATTCGGTTTAAAGATTTACCGTTTTGCTTGGTTTCATAATGTATGGTTTTGCGGGTTTGATTTGGTGAGTTATAAGTATAGAATTAATATTTCAAATTTGATAACCCCTATTTATTATTTCCATTTGTTCCAAAAGTTAATTCAGTTGCAGAAATCATAAAAGAAAATCAATACTCTTAAATTATAACTCCTTAATATTTTGGGTATATTCTTAAGTTTAATAGTATAGATTTAATAGTATAGATGATGACCAGAAATAGATTTGGTTCAATTCAGGTAAACCGAGCGATTGAATTCAATTTTGTTCGGTTTAGCTTAACCGACTGATTTACTTTACAATTTGGAATTGAGCCGACAATCGCCGTTACCATTTCTTTGTTTCGCGATATCGTCGCAACATCTTCTCTTTCGACAAAAATCCGGTCGTCTCCTTCATCTTCTTCTTTTTCCTTTATGCTCCTCGCGTTAACACTTCTCCGCTCGTCTTCTTCATCTTCTTCTGTTACTGAAATTCTCCAATTGACGAAATCTCAATCGATCAATCTCAAACATTTTTGTGGTCTGACCTAATCCAGATCTTTTCAATGTTCGTGAAAATCCTATGCTCTACTCAAAAGAACCCAGCAAAATCGATCTCTGCAGCTGACGGGACTGTGCCCTTGCGTCTCCGTTCTGTAGGTCAGGTAAACCTCTAAGCTCTCGCAATTTCCTTCCCTGTAGCAAGACTTCGATTTTTACTTGCCTCCTAGATCAGATAACACAAATAAGATTAACAATCCCAGTCAAATGAATTGCAAAGTAAATTAAAACTTGTATATTTCAATCCCGTCTTGATGAATTTATTTAACATTTCGTAATCACATTACTTGGTTGTATGTTTGACGGGCTGAGCGATCATGAGTGAAGCACGGATTGAAAAGGAGACATTGCTGTTGAATACCAAAAAACTTCACTGCAAAATACTCAGGTAAATATTTTTCTTGGACACCTTTTCGTATCTCTGTGGTATCCGTTAGAATTATTTTAGGTTTTTAGTTGTGATTTGAATTTGTTACCATAAGGGAAACTTGATTTCTCCGTTAGATTAACAATTTCGTTGTTAAGTTATTTGCATAAACTAAGAACAAATTAAGACAAACGTAAATACAATCACAATATATAGGTAGTTCTCAAAAATGGAAAAAAGTTTTAAAACATCATTCTCATAGACTAACAAAGTTCACAACGTTTGAAGAACATAGGATATTTTAAAACCATAGTTGAAATGAAAGGTGCATACTTAGATTCTCATAGCTAAACTGCAAACAAAAGCTCAAGAAATACTTAAACGGAAAAGATCTTCATACTTCGATGGGAATGATTCAGTGATTTATCTCCTTCATTACTCCTTCTCATCATTCATCGCTCAGGTCCTCTTCTTGGTGCAATCTGCAGTAAACCAGTAACCTAAGAATGGTCATAAGGAGCAGCCTACATTCTAAAAAACATTGTACTTCCGAATTTAATACTTACAATATGTTCGTGAAATGTACCACTTCGTGGTGTCCAGGAGGATCATACTCAAAAGTAGAAATCCCTTCTTCATCTTCGACTTGAATAGGACCTGGTAGTTTATAGAGTAATGGTTGATCATTATCTAGTTGATATTGAGATGCTATAGCGTAAGATGAAGGTAACTTAAGGTTTTCAAAGTTTACTAACCATCTCTTCCAACAACACGCCAATTGGTTAATAGGCATATGTTTGTTCCGGTTTCACCATAACATAGCCAATTACGTTTAAAGAGAACCGCCAAGATCCCCTTTGCACGACAGTTTAGATGATTTCCACTGCATAACCATCAAATTGTGACATTCATAATCATATAACATATCACGTTTCTTAGTTTGGAAAAGATCTAATAAGTAGTTATCAAATTCTTACTCGTTGTCTTCAAGAACAAAGTCAATCGATCCGGTGGTCTTAGGATCATAGTTATGTATGTTTCTAGGCATAGAGTCATCCACTGTGAGGCCGAAATCTGAAACAGAAGATATGACGCCTAGAAAGTCTACAAAAACCGTTTAAAACAAAGTATCAAACTTTAACAAAAGGATATTAATTAATCTTAACATTTTGCTCTTTGACAATAGTATTAGTAAGGAAAATTAACCTCTAGTGTAAGAAGTTCCATCGTGAACAGTTCCGTTCTTAACATCCTGAAATGGAACCAAATCTAGCGGAATAAAACCATTGAACAATTCTGAAACACCAACTTCTGTGTTTCGCTTGAGAACGATCTCTTTTCTTTGTTTAGTCATACGAATCTCATTCCGGACAATAACAACTGAGAAACCAGTTATCGTGAACCAGTCTCCTTTCTGAAGAAGTCTCTTAAATCTCTTGGCATCAGCAAAATGCTGGACGAATGCATGCATCCTTGTGCCCTGTTTGCAAAAATGAGTAGAGATTAAAACATTAAAATTTGTTACCTCTAAAATACTAATGTTTAACTGTATAGGTTAACTATTCACAAACCTCATCATCAACCACCAGGAAACTGAGGCCTTCACCATTCTCGACATCTAGAGTAGACCACACGTTCTCAACTCTCACTCGAATCATTGAATCATCTCCATTGGGTGTAACCATGGCGAGTCTCTCAAAGTTTGCCATTGAAGTTGTTTTTTAGGTTTCTTTTCTTCTTTACAGAGTTTTGATTGAAATAGGATGAATTTTTCCGCTTATATATGATGTTCTTTCTAGGGTTGCGTTTATGTGGACGGTTGCATTTAATCATGGATTCTTAAATATTTCCTGAAGATTTTCTGAAGATTGAATATTTTCTTGTGATAATTAACTGAATATACGGATATTTTCAGAAAAGGAGAGTTCATTAAGTTGCGGAATCTACGTAACCGGCTAGAGAATCATTACATATTCGAATAGATGCAAAATACACAAGGTAAATGTTTGTTGTTTTTCAATCCTTTCCAATCCGTGTTTTTCTGTTTGTTTCGTTTTAAGTTGTGACCTACTGTTATGTTATTAGAAAAGACTATGATCAAATCAAATCAAACATAGTTAAATAGAAGCCAGAAAAGTTTAAAAAGGTTCCCAAACATGAAACAAAGGTTTAATACATAGTTGTCTTAGATAAGTTGCATGGACAGAAAAGTAGACGACGTGCATGATCTTAAAATATCTTCCGACATTTTGCTTGAGCATATCGTGAAGTCCATCAACTTTTGTTGTCGGTTCTACAGCCATTGAAATAATCAAATTCCATTTCTTCAACATTCTTCTTCGCTGCTGTCTTGTGAGGAAGAGCACCTGCATAGACACATTAGTTTTATTAAGCTGTAATTTTCAAGTTTTAAGCCTTTTCATAATTCTTGTTATCAGAGAGAGTCATAGGTCGAATACTTACATTATCTCAGTGAAATGGTCAACCTCATCAAAGCCAATAGGATTGAATTCAAATCTAGAGATTCCTTCTTCACTTTCGATATGAATTGGATCTACACATATAAGTTATAACATCCCATCAAGATAAATAATATTTAATAGTATAGATTATTCAAGGAAGGATGTAACTGAAATTTTCATACACTTACCCGCATCTTCAACAACCCGCCAATCGGTTAAGAGGCATACGATGGTCTCAATTTTACCATAGTAAAGCCAAAACCGTTTAAACTTAGATGCTAAGGCACCCTTTACACGACACTGTATTTGATCCCCACTAAAGTAGCCACAAATAGTGTATGTATTTCAGGTTAGAATTCAGAAACGATACATAACTTATTCCAATTTAGTTTTGTGTAAATATACTTACTCGTTGTCCTGTAAGGTGAAATCTATTGTGTTAGTGGTCTTTGGATCATCGTTTAAAGGGTTCCTAGGAATAAGAGACATCTTCCCTGAGCATTGTCTCACGAACTTCAAGTATAAACCCTAGAAAGTCTACAAAAAAATGCCAAATAAAATTAACATATTGAAAGCTACTTTTCCTATAGGGTTCCTCGTTTAGATGATACAAAATGTTAAGTAAGAAAAACTAACCTCTAGGGAAAGAAGTTCGTTCATCATTCCAAAAATTCGAAACATAATCGTAAGGAACGATGTCAAGCGGAATCCAAGCATCCGAGTCCTCTGCGGGTGTGACGCTGGTGTTGGACGTGAGAGCAATCTTGTTTCTGGCTTCCGTCAAACGGATCTCTGTGTTCACCATGACCACGGAAAATCCGGTTAGAATCTTCCATTCCCCTTCATGAAGACATCTCTTGAACCTTTTCATCTGATTACTTTGTTCAACAAAAGCATGCATCTTTGTGCCCTGTTAGAGTAACATAAAGTGTAGTTAGGAACATGATTTTGGAACATAAAGAACTTGTATATGAGAAAATATGAATATGAATAGATCTGTAACATCCCGGTTTGTGATAAATGAGAAGAGGCTTAAGAGAATTGATTTGGCTACCTATGTCAACAAAGTGCACTTACCTTTTCGGTCAAAGGTCTATAAGTAACTCCAGAGTTAAGCGTGCTTGGGCTGGAGTAGTTGAAGGATGGGTGACCTTTCGGGAAGTGGTTTCCGAAACCGTGTGAGTGAGGCCAAAACACGGGGAAAGGTCGGGTGTTGATTGCAGGGATAGTAAACAAGTCATTAGAGCCTCTCAAAAATAACGGACCGGCCGTCGGACAGGGGTGAGGCCCACGGGCCGAGATGGGCCTGGGGGCCCAAAGAGAGGGCGTGGGTGACTCACCGGGAGGGGCGGTCGGGGCGTTATAAGATCGAGAACAAACCATTTCATCCACAAAAAGAAAGCTTAGACCTTCACCAACATCTGCCTCCAAGGTATCCCACATCTTTTCAACTCTAACCAAAACCCTCCAATCAGAACGGTTAGGTGTCAACACGTTGAGTCTGGTGAAGTTTGCCATTGAAGATATTTTCTAGATATGGAGTTCTTAGTTTTCTACTCTGGAACATAAGTTCGGAGAACACTCTCCTTATATAGGGAAACAAATTAGGGTTGTCTTTGATTGGGACGGTTGATATTACTAAACGACGCAATGGTCAAATTTTTTTCATTTTTTATTTTTAATTTTATATATTTTTAACATTTTTAAATTCTGGTAACAATGATTATATCTATGGCTATTTTCCCGAATCTTCTTTACCAAACTTTCCGGATTTAATGTCATAGTTAATATAATATCATTTCATATATTAAATAGATCTTTAGGGATTTGACACTCTATTAATATAATGATGATTGCATATACGAAATAGTGCATGTAAAATCACTCAGATATGGTTATAGAAGAACAGATTCAAATATAGGAAGGAGATAGTTTAAAGATAGAAGAAACAGATTCAAAGATGATAGTAGATAGTTCATAGATAGAATTGTGAATCAAGCATAAACTGAAACAGTCAATAGTTCAAAAACAACATGGCAACAATCTCTTATGGAAATTCATACTAACAAAGTAGTATTTCATGGAGATACTACTACCACCTCCTCAACAGAGCCATCACTGTCATTGAAACTGCAAAAAAAATATGTTTAGCATAATTTGTATTAGTTACGATGAATGTTAACAACCAAAAATTAAGGAATGTAAAGATATTGTAAATAGATTTCTAACTTACTATTCAGCGCTGAAATCATAAACATCCTGATAATCAGCATTGAACTCAAATCTAGATATTCCTCCTGCGTCCTTAATCTTCAGCTCACCGGTTCCTATCATTTATTTTAACAGTTGATCGCAAGTAATGAAGTTGTACACTCACTTTCATTGTAGTAACTATTTTGAAATGATGAAATTAAAAGATTGCATACTTTGTTCTCCGTAAACCATCCAGTCGCTCATTGTGATGAATGTTTCTGTTGTACCATGATACCACCATTTATCATATAGCTGATCCGCCAAGACTCCATAAGCTTTGCATTCCAGTGTTACACCACTAAATTCAATATGTTAAAAAACAGTTTAGTCTCAAAAAACGAAATATATCATAACGGGTAGAAGTCTGAATTAAGTCACAGACAATTTTGCTTCACTTACTCTAAGCCCTTTATCGTGAACATGACTCTAGAAGTCTTCTTGCCAGGAGCTAGTCTAAAGTTGTGGTCCTTCACTGTTTTTATCTCTTCAACGTCATCCAGATAACCTATAAGATCTAGTATTCCATTGAAAACATAATGTTAAATTGTCTGTGACTAACTCCATTAAAGATGTGCTTGTCTAACAGTAGTATACAATATGTCTCATTTGCACGAGTTAAAAATGTAGAGACGTATTCACTTACCGATAGGATGATGCGAGTTGTATACTCCATTCTTTATATCTGTGTAGTCCTTGAACTCCATGTAATGGTCTTGATGAACACCAGTTGACACATGCAGATCTGTATCCTCGGTGAAGATGATGGTATGATTATTCTCAGAGAAAAGTGAAGGAGGTGGTGTTAACTCAACGATGAATCCTGAGATAATCATCCAGTGGCCTTCGTGCAGATTGAAGTCGAAATCGTCATTGAGGCCAATCTCCGGACTAACCTTAGCAGGTATTTTTTCACCCTTTTCATTTGACAAAGTAGAATTGAATTAGTTGATAATCCAGGTAGATAAAACATTAGACCTATCTACGATTAAAAAAACAATAGGAATTCTTAAACTTACATGTTCATCGACTAAAAGAAAACTCAATATGTCTCCACCTCCTACTATCATCTCCTTCCATTTTTTCAAAATCTTCACTCTTATTATATAATCATTCCGATGAGGAGAAAGCTCGGCGATCCTAGTAAAATTAGCCATGTTCTGAAAGATTTTCTTAAGTTTTCGTTTAGACCCTAATACATAAAGAGCTATTCATCTCCCTTATATAATTCCAGAATTAGGTTTTACCCTTTTTTGTTATGCCTCTTAATTTTTATGTAAACAAAATATTTCAGCAATATATTTGTTATGCTTTTAATTTTTTATGTAAACTAAATATTTCAGTCATAGATTCGCATTGACTATGTTTGTCAGTTTTGTCTTCTCTATGTAAACAGGAAAAGCTGATTTCTTTATGGTCTAACACGCAAAGGGGAAAGGTATGAATTAACTGAATACTCATAATGAATAAAATTTATTCTACTCGCATAACAGTTAAAAAGTAAATATAAAGACAAACATTTATTAAGCTGATCCATATCTCCGATAATGGACTCAGATTTTGTTGAAAATGGGCCAAAATTCAAGAGAAAAACTTTAACAACATCCATACGGATGATTTAATTTAAGTAAAAATGTCTATAAACGACAACGAAAACACAACAAACGACATAGTCCCCAAAGATTATTTAAATATAGGCAGCATAGAAGCACGGGTTTAGAACAGTTCACAAATATAATTTTAGTTCAACTTATTTTCCCTCCAAGTGAAACTCATTTTTCAGGGAGACCAATCCAGCTCAACACTTGAACCATCACTCTCTATCCCTGTAGGGTCGCTCTCATTAAAACTGCACAGAAGTGTTTTATTCCAGTTTTATTAGTTACAGAGAAAAAATTTAGACTCTAATGCTAATTGAAACATTCATCACTTACTATGCTGCCCTGAACTCATAAACATCCTGGTAAAGAGCATTGAACTCAAATCTAGAGATTCCTCCAGCATCCTTAATCTTCATCTCATTGGTTCCTATACGTTGGAAACTTAGCTAGTCATTGATAGTCGATTGTACTCTATCTAGATGCTATCTTATGTAACATTCCATCTATAAAGATGCAAAACTTCCTAAGCAACTGTGATACATACCTCTGTCCGTGTAAACCATCCAATCACTCATTGTGATGAATGTTTCGGTTCCACCATGCCTCCACCATTTATTGTAAAGTTGGATAGCCAAAACTCCCCTGGCTTCACATTCCAGTGTGCGACCTCTAAAGATGGAAAGTATATAAAGTTGATGATAAAAGTCGCATTTACAACTTAATCTCATTTAAACCTAGGTAAAAAAATCATGAACTCTATCCACTATACTTACTCAAGATCCTTGATCGTGAATGTTACTCTTGAAGTTTGCATGTTATCACCTAGTGTAAAGGTGTGGTCTGTCACAACTTCTATTTCACCAACGCCATCTAGATAGCCTAGGAGATCTATTTCAAAGAATAGTTAGAGTGTATCTATATATTTTTTGATGAAATATGAATATGACTATTGATTAATACTTCAAGATAATAAGTTTTCACGAACATTAATAATTGCTCGGTTAGTAAAAACATACCAATTGGATAGTTGGAAGTATATACTCCATTCATTATGGACCGGAAGTTCTTGAAACTCATGTAATGGTCTGTGATGACACCCCATGACCTCTGCAGATTAGTATTACCTGTGAAGATGATGGTATGGTGATTCATAGCAAAACGAAATCCAGGAGGTGACAACTCTACGGTAAATCCAGTGATGATTTTCCAGTCGCCCTCGTGTAGCTGTTCATC
>CACVBM020001594.1:0-29684 GCA_902728155.2 Microthlaspi erraticum
AAAACAATGATATCATTAATTCTTTAATGATTATATCCTTCAGGGACTTTTACATAAATGTCATTGTTTAGTGAGTTGTATAAGTCAAGTTCTTCTTTCATTGCCAGACTTAATGAACTTGAAAGTTGCATCCACCACATGAGAGTATATATCTTCATACTCATTCTTCTTCGGCACAAATGCCTTTATAACTCACTTGTTTCACACTTTTTAGGTGAAAGGACTTCTGGTCCAAATACTTTTTCTTTCTAAGAGATTTTGTTTTGTGTCTATTGCTTCTTTTTGATTTGGCCAAATCATTACTTTGTGTACACAATGCAATAGACTTTGTTTCATGATCCTCTTTCTCATTCATAATATCAACTGCTACATTGCATGCAAATATATTATTTACGACGTCGATTTGCTTTTGGTTCCATTTATTCTATACATGACATAAGTAATTTCTCGAGATCTCATCATTGTCTCAGGTACCTGAATTTCTTATTTGTCATGTTTAATGTCTCTTCTGGAGATCACTCAAAAATATTTGTTTCCTCGGTTTGACCATTGTCAATTTATGCTCTTTTACTTTTTCGAGGATTTAATATTTGGAACCGACAAGTCTATCACGCTTCATGCGTTCTTTAGACTCACTAGCAGCTTGATATTGTCCTTCTGGGACATCAATTCTTATTAGAGCATTTACAGCTGGTAAGTGACTCAATCACTATATTTGGGTCAGTAAATGTATCTGGCAACTGATACAATAAGTTTTGTGAATGAACTATCTTTTGGACTTCTATTTCACATTCTATAGTCCGAGGATCAATGATAATTCATTCAAACTACTTTTCTTTCCAGCCTTTTATTTCTCCCCCTGATGTTGGAAAGACTTATCCATTAACATGGTAGTCTATAAATCGAGCCTTACTTAAATCCTTCAGGATAGCTCTAGATATTATCAATGGAGATTCATATCCAACATCTACAATCTCTTTTGAAGATCCATCTTATATTGCTGTGGTGGAGCAATGTGGATGTTGCACATCCAAAGGTTTCTGACCCAAAACCAATTTTGATGGGGAGAACTTTTAGTTACTTGTTGGCTTTATGCGAATTAATGCTTTGCATTATGTCAATGATGAACATTTCTTACAAACATGTTTTTCTTACCATAGACTTAAGATGTGTTTCACTAGCACTACTAAGTAATCTTGCAAACTTCAGGTTGCAATTATATTGATACAACAACTTGTTGATGCATTACAAAACACAATGAAATTTCTTAAGAGGATGATTAGTCCACAAAATGGGTTATTAAACCACATGTTCTTGTATACTCTCTAGAAAATGAATAGACAAAATCTATTTTGGCTAGTGATAGTTATTGTATTATCATAATCATAATCTCTTATGATAAATATCACATTAGAAATCATTAAGAAGAATCTTCTAGTTCTTCAACAAATGTCTACATGTTGTATTTTACTTCGCATAATTCTTAACTGGAATGGTCTAACCAACTCATGCCTGAAACAACCAACACTTTTTTTTTAATAATTAAATACTAAACAATTCTAGCAAATGTCTTTAAAATAAATCAAATAAATAATTCAAATAAAAATATCAAATCAGTTCAGCGGAAGCAAATAAATAATTAAACAAGTCTAACAAGGCAATGCAAATAAATAAATCCTATCATCCCCTCTTTAGCCTTGATTCCGCGATCACACTAATATTTTACCTGCAACACATTGGAATGAAGTTGCGTAAGTATTTAATAAATACTTAGTGAGGCAATCACTCTGCCTACAGGTCAATTACGCAATTTACTAGATTTTTAATAATATTTATAAACTCCAATAATTATTAAGTATCATTAAACCACATAAACACACAATTCATCACATAAACAACCAAAATATCATGAAATAACAATTAAACACAAAAACTCATCAAGAACAATCACAAACCAAATATAATCTAGCAAATCGCGGACCCACAGTCATGCACTCACCTTGACAATTGATTGAAACTGAAGGAAAGAGGAAAGACGATGAACAGTGCCGAATCGCGGATGAACAGTACTGATGAACAGTAAAATCGGATTTTTCCAGGAACTCTCAAAATCGCCTTTCTCTTTCTCTGCCTCGAAAAATGTGATGAACAGACGGCTGCTTCTCCTTTAAAACGAAAATAAGGGTTTCTAACCCTTAACCGGACTAAACCGGACCCAATTTCACTCTGATTGAACCGAAATCAATTATCAATGGTTTATGGATGTTACAATGCCAAACTATGTTAGATTCAGCAAACTTCTGGTTTACTACATAACATCTATTTAACTTTTCCTCATTTATTTTCTTAACTTGATCAATTTTGAAATTCCTTGGAATTACTTTATATATGATTCATCAGGATCATTCATCTATGAATATAATCTTCTGGATTATGAGTTAGGGATTTTTACATTTTTTTTTAATTAATGATCAAATTTATCTTGTGTATGAACATAATCTTCTAGATGTTTCATGTATTATTGATTGTGGGATTCATCCATTCTCCTTCTCGAGATGATGATACTTCAGGTTCATCTATCTCGAATTGAATTCTAATATAAAATCAATAACATCTTTGACCATTTACTTGTATATCACATTCACTTCCGGAAATTGATCATAACCAATTAGATATGATTCAAAATTTTCATTAATAACTCATTATATTATCAGAATTTATGCATTATCTTCCACAGAATGGAAACTTATTTACAGACTTCAGGTCATGTAATCTTTGATGCAAATATAATATATAGAAAATATAGAAAAAATAAATATTATCAAGCTATAGAAATAAAACATAATAAGAACAATTAATATTAATAACATATGCCATTTTATTATCACTTCAGGTGACAAATTTAATTCTAAAAGAAAATAATATATTTAAATCATTAACAATTTCTTTGCTATTGTGTCTACTGGACAACAATATTTCATAAAATACTCTTTAAACATATTTATATTATTGTGTCTTCAGGACAACAATATTTTCTTGATTTCTTTTAACACATTTGTAATAGTAGTATTATTTCCACTTATAAACTTCAAGTTTATGTGGTCTTAGATGAAATAATTTTCCTTAGATTGCTCTATTACGTCATATCACTTATGGTGATTATTTATTTTCTTTAGATTAATATTTTTAGACCATATCACTTCTGGTGATAATTCTTTTAGATTTCTCTAAAAATCTATATATCTTTTATAGCCAAATACTCAAAGCACAAAATTGTAATCACAAAAGTATGATCAAAATATATAAGTTATGAACATAAATAATAGTTACATAGCTCAATCAATTATCAATTTAAACCAATGATTAAAAAATCCGACCGGACCAGCCGGTCCGACCGGTTAAACCGGGAACAGGTGGCTCCCCCGGTTTGAGTTTAATGAAAAACCCAAATTACAATTGACCCAAAAAAACCAGCATTAACCCGGCAAAAACCCAAAAACCAGCCGGTTTGATTAATTAACTAAACCCGGTTTTGATTTAATGCACCCTTAATGACCTAAAAACAAATCGCCTCTCTTTTTTTTTTTTTTTTTTTTTTTAGTATAACATCGCCTCTTTCTTTTTGTCCCTCTTGACTGTCTTCACGATTTTTCTCTCATGTCCATATCCAATAGAATCTTGGACATATTGATCATGTAATTCTCTTTGACTAACTTTTGATCATGTAATCTCTTTCACTAACTTTTGTCAAGTTTTTAATAAAAATATTACGGCTATATAGATCCAATTTACTTCAAAGTTGGATTCAACAAAAACATGTTCGGGGAATTATATTACTCATAGTAGAGAATAGAGATGTCACAGAGGAAAACTGGTTATGACTTGTGTGGGTTTGCAAAAATACAGAATTTTAGACGATGATTTCACAGAATGAAAACATCATGTATCTTGGCAGAAAGGCCAAGTAAAATTCTGAAATTATTATATATATTTGTATTTCTAAATTTAAATATATTTATTATTAAAAGAAAAATATAAAACCCGGTCCAACCGGTTGGACCAGGTTGAACCATAACTTGAAGATACATCTGGTTCGGTGTCCGGTCCGGTTTTAAAAACATTGATTTAAACCAATCAATTTAAACCAATGAGATAATATATCAAAGCAATGCACAACCATAAAATCAGAATTCACAGAATTCAATACCACAATTAACTTGATGAGGAAACATATAGTATTAAGGTTTTGATCAAGCCAACGATCAACAACAAAAACAACTAAATGAAGTTGTAAAAGAGTAATACTAATTAATGGTTCCAAAACCAATATAAGACTAAGCCACCAAACCATTACACGATCCTATATCAAATTCTGGTTAACAATTTTCAATTAGTGAGAAGTATGAGATCATGTATACCAATAATCAATTAAACCAACTCAAACCAATGTTTTAATCACAAAATCCAATTAATAGTTCTTAAATCATAATAAAAAGCATGCGACAATCATGAACTGGTCAATAAAAAGCAACTCATATAAATTAAGATCATCAATTTAGAAAGAGTCATAGCATATATTCATAGAATATAGAATAATATACTGATCTTAATCTTAGTAAAATCAAACATTGACACCAAATATGAGTATATTATAAAATATGTTTGGGTTCATAAACGTGATTCTAAAGTGTGATAAAAATAATTTTGTAAATCCTTCTGGAATATAAATGATTTTGTAATTGTAATTTTTCAGGATTACAATTCCTTCTGGGATTGAGATGATAAACATAAATTTCCAAATAATAGAAATTATTCATTGAATCTTGTTTAATCTTTGGAAATAAGGAAATCTGATTTTCTCTTACCTTTTAGCTTAGACGGCTAGAGTTTTAACCTAATGGTTAGAGACTCGTGCTGATAACGTGTTATAGTAAGAAGAGAGAACAAGAGAAGAGAGGAATTGGTTGTATATTACAATGAACTCCTTATATAGGATTACAATATACGGTTTTCCTTGGAGAGGAATACACTTGGAGAACAAATTAGAACCTTCTAGAATATCGGTCAATAATGAGCCAGTAATAGATTTCCATATAAACTATTTATAACACATCATTTTGTATGATTTATTAGTTGTTATCCGTCTAACATATTTAGTAACACGTTAAATACAAATTTACATATGTGTATGCGGTATAATAATTATTACCATTTCGTTCCTCTATGTCTCTTAAACCAATGGGCTCAGCTTTCGTTGGTCATTGTAGAGTGAGACCAACCACCACTCAAATACAACCTCAACCTCAAGCTAATAATCCACCACAGCCAAATGAACCTCCTCAAAATCGCCACCAAATGCAAACTAGGGCCAAAAACAACATCCTCAAACCCAATCAAAAATTCAGTCTTGCTGTGGCACTTTCCAGGGAACCCTCCACCGTAGCTCAGGCTTTAAAAGATAAACGTTGGAGAGGTGCCATGTCTACTGAGTTTGATGCTCAAATGGCAAACTGTACGTGGAATCTAGTGCCTCCAAATGCGGCTCAGAACGTTGTTGGATGCAGGTGGGTATATACGACAAAATATTTCTCAATTGGTGAATTGGAACGATACAAGGCCCGTCTTGTTGCCAACGGTTTTTATCAGAAACAAGGTGTTGATTACTCGGAGACTTTTAGTCCCGTGGTTAAGTCAACCACTCTCCGGATTGTACTTGACATTGCGGTTCAAAAGTCTTGGCCCATCAAACAATTCGATGTCAACAACGCGTTTCTCCAAAGCGATCTCACAGAAGAGGTGAATATGTCTCAGCCTCCGGGGTTTGTTGACCGTGATCATCCTGATTATGTGTGTCGACTTCTCAAACCTATTTATGGCCTTAAGCAAGCACCTAGGGCGTGGTACACATCTCTCAAACAATACCTTCTCCAAATTGGATTTGTTAACTCTTTAGCGGATACATCTCTTTTCATTAGGAGTCACGGCAATCACTACACTTACATTCTGGTATATGTCGATGATATAATTGTTACTGGGAGTGATTTTTCGCAGGTCCGAGAGGTTCTCTCTTCCTTTGCTGATCATTTTTCTATCAAGGATCCAGTAGATCTTCACTATTTTCTCGGCATTGAAGCTACTAGGACACCTCAAGGCTTACACATGATGCAACGAAAGTACATCCTCGATCTCTTGGCGAAGACAAACATGACTGATGCCAAACCAGTCATGACGCCTCTTGCTACTCATAAAAAATTGACTCTTGATGGTGGCACAATACTCGCTGATGCCACTCAATTTCGATCCATCGTTGGGAGTCTCCAATATCTTGCGTTCACGCGTCCGGATATCTCTTACGCCGTGAACCGACTCTCTCAATTCATGCACCGACCAACTGATGCTCACTTACAAGCAGCTAAACGTGTGTTACGTTATTTGGCCGGCTCCGCAACTCATGGTATTTTTCTTCGTGCTAGATCACCATTGTCCCTCCATGCCTTCTCCGACGCTGATTGGGCAGGTGACAGGGTTGACTATGTCTGCACCAATGCTTATGTCATCTATCTCGGCAGTAATCCGGTGTCTTGGATATCCAAGAAGCAACGAACAATTGCTCGGTTGTCAACTGAAGCGGAATACAGAGCGGTAGCTAACACTGCGTCTGAAGTTCGATGGATCTGCTTTCTCTTAACAGAACTCGGTATACGTCTCCCCTTAACTCCGGTTATATATTGCGACAATGTGGGAGCAACTTATCTATGTGCCAATCCCGTTTTTCACTCAAGGATGAAGCACGTCGCTCTCAATTACCACTTCATACAGAACCAAGTTCAAACTGGCATTCTTCGAGTCTCATGTTTCAACACATGATCAGCTCGCCGATGCGTTGACAAAGCCACTATCACGGTCTCACTTTGAAAGAGCACGGTCCAAGATTGGAGTCACTAGAGTGGCTCCATCTTGAGGGGGCATGTTACAGAGAGAATCACTCAGTCAACACAATCAATCCCTGTGATCTCTCTCTCAAGTCACTCCCATATATCACGCTTACTTATTGTAAAGAATATCTACGTTCCATTGTCGTCTCTTAAGAGTCTGTATATAAACTCATCTCTGTACATTACTCTGATCATCACAATACAATACAATTTATCATTTCTATAATATATTGGTTAATATTAGAATATCCTTATCACAGAGCTCTACATAGAGCTCTTTAGCATATTTTAAGAGTAAATATATTATTAATTTAAGTGTAGAGCTTTTCTAATAATTTTATAATTTTTAACTTTACATTGCACAACCCAATGTGGGTTTCTACAAACAAATTTCTTTTTTTTTACAAACTGTTATAAATTTAAAGAAAATAAAAGAAATGGAAATCTTATATATATTTAGGAAGTTCTCTCTCCATTTAAACTATCCACCTCATCACCTAATGAACCCTACTATAAATATTTATTATTTTAAAATTAAATTGTTTTTAAATATTTAATACATGTTAATTCATATTTTTTTTACATATATTTCTATTTTAATCATCAATAAAACTGAAAAAAAAATACACAAACAAATTAATTAATCAATGCTATAAAATATCTGATAATTTGATGTTAAAAATTAAAGAAAGTATAATATAAAAAGAAGAAAAACTAAAGAAATATTTAAATCAAAATATTGTATATATTGTATCTTTTTATTCAAAAAGTTGTATAAAAAAACCTATCCTATTTAAAAGTGTGTTAATATGTTTAAGAGTTATAAAAATATAGAATATAATTTAATTAATATAGTAGAAAGCTAACAAATTGAATTTGAGTTATTATATATAAATTTTATTGTAACGAAAAACATGAAAATTTTAATGATTGTGATGTGTTTGTTTTAAAAATATAATTTATATTTACAGAACTAAAATAATAGAAAATATTCATGGTCATCATGCTTAGACGCTACCGCAATAAAGCAAATATATAAAAAGTTATACATATTATTTTATATCATATTTTGAATGAAAATGTGATTCTTCACCGTGTTTACAAATTCTAACGTCGACTCAAATGTATACTCATAGTATAAAGCATGCTAGATTTTAGAAAGAGAAAACTTGAGATAAAGTGTATAATTAATATCTTAATAAAATAAAATAGAAAACAAATTGATCATATTTTTAAGTGGTTGGATTAACTGAAAACATAAATAAAAGCTAACACAAAGCCATTATATTTCAAATTAACAAATATAAATAAAATCAAACAGAAAAGTTATCACAAATGACCCTGCGTGTTCGCGAGGCTTCTATACCTAGTCTATATTATAATGAGAGGATATCACTCTCTAGGAAAGTGACACGTCAGCCATTTTTTTTCTTTAAAGAATTGCCACGTGGCATCTACTCTACTAAAGAAAAGAATAAAATAAATATTAATAAATGCATCGAATTTAAACTAAAAGCGTTTCGTTTGGCTAACACGCAAACCGCCTCATCTCCCCAACCCTAATCGTAGACAAAAATCAACTGCCGGCGCCGCCGGTGCACCCTTCCATCGCCTAGCTGTTGTATCTGTTAAAGAACTCCGTTTCTCACATTGCGGGAAGGTAACAAACACATTCCTGGATTCAATCTTCTCTTCTCCAATCTGCAATCAAAAATTTCTATTACTGATCCAATTCGAAAACTAATAGAGCTGAGACTGAGAGTCGACTTCCCTAGAGTGAACACCGACAAGGTCGGGTACATCGCCACCGGTATCGGACTCGCAATCGGTTTCGCCGCCTTCTCACCAGAAAAAAAAACATTAAAGAAATGAATTTATCAGTAAAAAAGCCGATCAAACTTGTTGGACAGATCTCGATTTACCATTTTCCTCTTTGTTTTGTCGCTTCGATCTGAGGGAGAACAATGACGATCGAGATTGATGATACTTTTTTTATAAAACCCGATCGCTCCCGGTTTGGACCGGACCGATTTACATAGTTGTGAAAATTTATGCGCCCATTTTGCTCTGAGTGATTCAATTCAATAAGCCCAATACTGCTTGGAAAGGCCGATAGGTACAAAAACCTCTGATCATATTTTGTCGCCTTGTCCTCTACAACTACAAGAATGAAATTGTGATTGTCATCCACAAATTTTATCAAATTGTATACTGTTTGGAAAATTAAATCATTTGGTGTAAACTGCAATTGATTAATAAAGGAACCTTACGTCTGACAGAGGCACACACGAATTTTCTTTGTAGGGCGTTATGTAATCTCTGGACGGCCGGTCGGTGATATCCTTCGTGTACTTCACTCTCTAACAGAGAATCGAATTTAGTTGAGATATAAAAAAAGAGTATATTTTGTAAAAAATAATTATTAGTAAGACATAAATTAAGTTTTAATTATATAACCATCAGCAACTCAATCATAGATATAATTTTGACTTGATAATTTATATTCCATGTCTCACTTTGTATGTGATGCTTTGTGAAGACGAAATGGAGAAACTCAAGTTCTAGGTGAAATAAATAAGCCTTTTACTTTCTCACGCTACTTGCGTATGTGTTTCAATTCTTTGCCGGTCCAAGAACATATCCTGTGATTACTATGAACAAACTTTCAATTACTATTTTTGTAGAGACCAAAACCAACCTTCTATAAAATTCAGTTATGTTTGGTTGCATTTTCCACGTCGGGATCCTTGGCCGGAAAAGTTTGGATTTTTCTTTCACTCAGGATGGTGAAGTCTGAAGAAGATGAAAGGAAAAGCAAAAAGGATTTTTTTTTTCAATATATAGTTTTCTGAGAATTGTGTGTGCGAGTAATTTGGTTTGCTTTTTTAGGTTTCTATTAAATCCCAAATGTATGTTTATTCGGAAAATTTGTTATGATTTTGTAATTTTTATCTTTTTATAAAAAGCATTGCAGTTTAAAACAAATTTAAATGTTATACTATTTGCTCTAAAAAACCACTTTTGAATATTTGATTTTAGACAAAATAAGAAACAATATAGAAATTTACGTAAATATATTTGAAAACTAAATGTAAAAATTTAGATATAAATGACAAAATTTTGTAATAGTCATAACCCGCGCATTGCGCGGGTTTAGCCCTAGTATCTTATTATATAAAGCTGGATGCGCACGACGTAGTTGCGACACGTAGGATTTTTATAAAATTCAGGATCACGACATGTGTCACTTTTAAGTTTATGTCTGTTAAGATTGTGACATGTGTCTTAGGAAAAAAAAGAGAATTAAAAAAAAAAGAATTCCAGAAAAATGTTAATTAAAAAAAACGAAATTTAATTTAATATATTATATCAAAAAGGAAAAAATAATATTTGTTATATCCAAACAGAAAAAGGTTTCTCATTCATCAATTTTTTATTATAGAAATTTGGATGCGCACGACGTGGTTGCGATACATAGGATTTTTATAATTTATAAGATCGCGACATGTGTCACTTTTACTGTTATGTCCGTTAAGATCGTGACATATGTCTTAAATAAAAAGAAAATAAAAAACAATAATAATAAAAAATTTAGATAAAAGAAATTGTTTTTAAAAAATTAATCTATTACAGCTAAAATAAATAAAAATATATTTGTCATTTCCTAATAGAGAAAAGTTTCCCATTCATCAAATTAATATTATCCAAACAAATAATAAAATCAAAATAATGTAATAAAATAAAATCCTATTTGTATATGGAATATGTTATGTAAACTAAATTTCCTATAACTGCGTGTAATAGGGTTACTTGAACCCCTATAAAAGAGAGTCAAGATTTCTCAATCATAAATTCATCAAAACAAATTCATCAAATCCCTTTGATTATATTTCTCTAATTTAAAAATCATGTTTTTGAAAGTTTTGCGATACATAGGATTTTTATAACTGACAAAATTGCGACATCTATCTCAGAAAAAAAAAAAAAAACAAATTCTCGAAGTATGAAGATCATAACATGTGTCATTCTTTCTCCTACTAGTGAAGAAGATTGCATGCTTGCACTTTTGAAATGAATTAAGTAAGGTTAAATTTAATAAAGACAAATAAAAATCACCATCCCCATAGTGTATGAGACAAATGTATGCATTTCGATTAGGGTCGTATTCTATGGTTACGGAATAAAAAAAATAAAAAAAATTAATATGTATAAGATTAACTAAAAATTAGAAAAACAGATAACAAATAATTAAAATGAAAAAAAATATCTATTAAAAGTAATTAAAAAAAACAGGAAACAAATAATTTAAATTCTTTTGTTACATCTATTAAGAAAAAGAAAAAAAAAATCCATTTTGAAAAGGAAAAATACCAATATATAGTATTTATAAGAGCGAATTGCCAAATATAGTTCACAATTTGATTTGAAATGTAAAAGTAGACCCTATATTGCATTTAGAGCAAAACTAGTCTTTTGGGTATGTAAAATTACAAACCAAGCCCTTATGAACAAAGAAAAAACGCTAGCCACAATGTCTGTTTTACCCTGTTTAAAGTCTATTCATAAAGTCTACTGCGTATTAGACTTCATCATGAAGTCTAATTCCTAAACACAACTCAAATTTAATTTACAAAATTATAGGAAATTGTTTTGATTAAAAAAAATTATACATAAATAAGATAGAACATTTGGCATCCAAGAAAAAAAAATTGCATAAAAATGAATCCATTTAACTCAAGTAAGAGAAATTATGTTTGTAACCTATAAACTGTGTGAAGTCTACTCCACAAGTCTAATATATAACAAAATCGTAAATTTAAAGTTTAAAATATATTAAAAATATTTTGATCAAGGTATTTACACATAATTTTTACAAATACAAGTATTTTCCATGAAAATAAATTTGCATATAAATTGATCAATTTAATCGGTAATACAAATTATGGTATAATCCAAAAAATATTGTGTGAAGTCTACTGAAGAAGTCTACCAAATAACAAAATCTTAAATATAAAGTTTAAAATATATAAAAAATATTTAGACTTCAAAAAATTATAAATAATCTAAATGAAGACAAATCCTATCTATGTAAAATAAATTTTCATGGAAATTAATCAGTTTATAAGTTTCATGAGTAAACCAATCATCAAGCTTAGTGTTTGAGGTACAATGTATAGGGTTTATGAGTGTGATTGTTAGGGTTTAGAGAATTTTGACATAAAAAATTGTTTGTGGTTTGTTTAACGATTTAAAGCTAATGAATTTATAGTTTATAATGTAAATTGTGATTATATATACATAATTGATGTTTTCTATAGCTTTGATCTCAAAAATTCGATTTAGGGTTTAGGGTAAGTCAGACTTCATCGGTAGACTTCATCGTTAAACTTTGCTATGAAGTCTCTTATTCAAAAAAACAAGTTGGAAAGGAAAATTTTAGGGTGGAAACGAAATATTTTGGGCGAAATTGTTTTTCATTAAAAGTTCAGTTTTACTGTTTGATTAGACTTTCCAAGTAGACTTTGTATGTAGAGATTAATTTTTCTGTGGTTTATGAGACTTCATGTATAGACTTTGTGTGTAGACTTAACGATGAAGTCTATTTAACCGAACTTAACCAAAATTTTGTTTCATCTAACCGAAAAAATAATTTCACCTAACCGAAAATTTTGACTTGATATATAAACGAATAACCCTAATTTTCTAGAAACAAATCTGTATCTAGCGGCGCTTTTCTCTCTCTCATCTCTCCTTGAACCTCAGCCACTTCTTCTGGACTGAGCGAAGCCACTCGCCGCTTCTTCTCGCCTGAGCTGATGACGTCTCTCTCTGCTCCAGTGGATCTCATTCTGAAGTCTACGCCATATTTTTTTGTTTTCAAAGAAATATAGATAGACTTCATCGTGAAGTCTACTCTCCAAATATTTTGAAAAGTCAATTGCAAAACTAGTCTGTTAGACTTCATTATGAAGTCTAACTCGCATCAAAAATATGAAATTCATTCAGATCTACCGGAATTTTACCTTGTCATGATTTTAAGTTTCGTTGACGGCCTAGAACTTTGATTTAGAGCTCCAGCAAACTTCCCCAACCGTTATAATGATCTCCCACACCAAAAATGGGAAGATCTAAGAACATAAACTTTGAAAAGATGAAAATGTGTGTTCTTAGGGTGAGAATGGAGAAGAAATTGAAGAATACAAGTTTATGAGATGATATAATAAGTTTGTATATATGTTTGAAGAGTAAATCATGCATTCAAAACTTGATTTTGGTTGAGAATGGCTGTTGGACGAATTGATGGTGATGGCATTTTCGTGAATAAATGAAGAAGATGAGGTTTCTTTAGACCCTTTTTTTGCGTATTAGACTTCACGGTTAGACTTCAAAGACGAAAGTAATGGCATTTTCGTTATTATCACAAATATAGTGAGGATAAAGAAGGAAGGAAAAAAAGGGTATTACTTTTGGATTTGACGCCAATTTGTGTACTACTTTTGAAAACAGCCCTATTTATAATGGTCCGAGGCAAAGAAAATTGAGAAAGAAAACATATAAATAAAAAACTAACAAAATAATTATCAAGCAATTAACTAATTTAAAAAATTATAATTGATATTCTAATTTTAAATAGTTTGATTTTCAATTTTTGTTAGGTAAAAAAAATTGAAATAAATATTTCATCAATTAAAATCTCTTGAATGGAATAATAAAAGTTTGATTAATTAATCAATTGATCAGATTTAGACATGTGTATGTCTTTCTGTATTGGATAAAAATAATAGTAAAACAAATTAATTCATTTTTTCATATCATAAATTACAATAAATTAATTACAATAAAAATGTAAAATTATTATCAATCTTATTTTATTTAAATATTTTTTATCGGGGTTTCAATATTATTTTGTTTATGTTTAAAAATGATCAAATTTTGTTTAATATTTTCCATGCTTTTATTATAAAATTTTAAAATATACCCGCGTATACGCGGGCCTTAACCTAGTTATTAATAAATAAGGTAAATTACATAAAATTGCAGGAATTAAAAGACGAGAAAAAACGCACATGTTTGAAAAAGTACATCACATTTGGAGCTCAGCCTTCTAATATATCATCAAACACAGGTGAGCAGTGGAGAACATTGATATCGTTTAAAGTACTTGGAGGTCCTAAAAATGCATGCCAAATCCAGAGATCATACGAAGCCAAGACCTCTAAAACGATTGTCGGATTTTGATGGCCACATGAATATTTTCCTTTCCAAACTGTAGGACAATTCTTCCACTCCCAATGCATAATACAATCAATGCTTCTTATCGACCCGAGAAGTCCACGAGACTCTCCAACATTGAGTAGTCGTTGGAGATCTTCTGGTGTAGGCCTTCTTAAGTACTCATTATGGTATAAAGTATATGATTCCATTCACAAAATTATGCAAGCATTTGAGCGCAGTGGTTCACCAAATCGAAGGTATTCATCTATCGCATCAGCTGCATTACCATATGCCATCATACGATTGGCAGACGTACACTTCTGTAACACGGATAGACCTATCTTCTCTATGTTAAAAGTATGGTAATTCATTGGATAAATTCTGACAGTGTGTAACATCCGCAAACCGATTTATCAGCTTCAGGAAGCTGTGTCGAGCGACACAGAGGAAGTGTGTCGGTCGACACATCGATTTTGAAATCAAACCGGTTTGATTTAAGTGACCGGTTTAGTGGTTTGGGTTGGAAAACCCTCGTTTCACGTTTAAGAACCTGTGCAGCCGCCTGGCTTCTCCTTTTTGTCGTTTAGCGGACGAAAGTGGAGAAGAGAAGAGATCTTAAGGCGATTTCCGGCGTTTGAGGGATCGATTGAGGCTTTTTGTCGTTGATTCGGAGATTGGGCTCGCGTGTGGTAGCTGCTGCGCGGTGGTTCGTCGTGTTCTTTGTCAGTTCATCTTCTTCAATTCGTTTTCCCCTTTTTAATCCGAAATTCCAAGGTGAGTGCATGACTGTGGGTCCGTGATTGCTAGATTCAGGATCTGTATGTGTTTCTGTGGTGATTTCGTGATCATAGTTGATGTTTGATTGAGTGTTTATGGTTGAATTCTTGATTCCTGTGTTATTCTCTAATTCGGATACTGCTCATAGATCAATCTCTGTGTTTCAGAAATCGGTGTCGAGCGACACAAATCTTGTGTCGGTCGACACCAGAAGGTTTGTGTCGAGGACACAAAGCGTGTGTCGAGCGACACAAATCTTGTGTCGGTCGACACCAGAAGGTTTGTGTCGAGGACACAAGCGTGTGTCGGTCGACACATACCGGTTAATTCCGGTTTAAATCAATTTGGTCTGGTTTAATTGAATTGATTTAATTGGTTAAATGGTTTAATCTAGTTATTGATAAATTCGGATCTTAATTAATTAAATGGTTTAAAATAATTATATTAATTATTTTTAATTATGGAAAATTATTATTTACTTATTAAGAATTATTTAATAATTCGGAAATTGGTATTTAATAATTATCGGAGCTTATAAATATTATTAAATATCTAGTAATTGCGTAAATGGCCTCTAGGCAGAGTGATTGCCTCACTAAGTATTTATTAAATACTTATGCAACTCTATTCCGATGTTTTGCAGGTAAAAGGTTTTTGTGATCGCGGAATCAAATATGAAGAAGGGATGATAGGATTTATTTATTTGCATTGTCTTGTTAGACTTATTTAATTATTTATTTGCTTCCGCTGAACTGATTTGATATTGTTATTTGAATTATTTATTTGATTTACTTTAAAGACCCTCGCTATAATTGTTTAATATTTAATTATTAAAAAAAAAATGTTGGTTGTTTCATTTTGGTATCAGAGCCTAGACGGTGTTAGGACTGTTAGAATTGTTAGGCTTTAGTATCATCCTCTTCAGCTATAGGAAATTTCGCGGTGAGTTTTTTTGGTGTTTGTGTTTTTGTGTTTATTGTCTAGTTGCTCATGTTCAGGTTCATGCAGTCACTACAAGAAATGTGGGTATTAATAGCACTAAAAGATAGCGTTTTGATTGTTTCTGCTATGGTTGACTTATGGCTAATTTTTTTATAGCGTTTCTGAATTAGTAAACGCTATGATATGATAGGCGCGATATTTTTTTTCACTCCCGCTTGTTTCTTTTGTTTTATCATTGTCTTTAATAGCATATAACATATTGAAACGCTATCATATTGCGATTAATAATTAATGTCATAAAAAGAAAAAGTAATTTCTTTTTTCTTATTCTCCTTCTCACAAGTCACAACAGCCAATCAAAAAATATTACATAGATGGATGACGTGACAAAATCCTCACTCTACAATTTTTTTTCTATTCCTCTTTTCTTTCTCTTCCTCTTCTCCATCTCGAAAACAAAAGTCTCCTTTTCTACCTCTCTCCTTCTCAGATCTGAATCCTTCCACTTCAATCTTCGTCTCGATCTAACAACAACTTCCATCTTCTCTGGCGGATCTGCTGGAAGTTCCACCTCCCGAACCTTCGTCTCTCTCCCAATTCTCCAAATTAGCTTTCCAATCCGACCCGAACGCACCCATAACGTATTGAGTCCTGTCGAAGGTTAAATTCTTCTGCCTCAGGTCATCGCAGAAGGTACGAACTTGAATTAAATTTAGGGTTCTATAGTCCGTTTCCCTTGATGAAAGTTTCGAAATATTTGGCGTTTTAAAAACGATTTGATGATAATTTGGGTCGATTTTTATTGCAGATTAGATATTCCAGACTATGAGAATTCGGTTTTAGCTTCAGGAGCAAATTAGTTGAGGATAGACAGATCCATATAATAAATAGTTGGTTCACAATTTTGTTAGTTGAAGGAAACAACCGTAAGTTTTTGCTTTGATCTCTTTGTCTTCACATTCTTTTGAGTATTGGTTTCATGAATTTAGCTCTTTTAATTCCTACAAAATTGTAGGTGAAGCTGATGAGCAACGCTAGTGAGCAGATTCGCCAGCTATGAAGTGTCAATGTTGGAAAAACTGTGGAAGGAGATTTCTTTGTTGCTTGTGATTTATGCTAATTCCCAGTTTGATTAAAGCACAGGAGACTCGTCAATTTGATTGGATATTGCTGTGAAGAAGATGGAAAGACTTCTTGTTGCAAAGCTTGATTAGAATTGTAGAATATGTAATTATATTAATTTCTATTTTTTGGTAATGTAATTAAATGAAAACTTAAGTTTACTTTTTTAAATACTGAGTTTGTTACTTTCTATTTGTTGATGTTTATAAAATCAAATATCGTAATTATATTTAATTAAAAAGAAATTGATAAACAATTAATTATATATATTAATATTAAGAGAAAAATAATATTATATTTATAAATAAAATAATTAATAACAAAATTTAATTGCTATTATAGAATGCCATTGTAGAATATACAATTGTATAACAAAAACGCTATATATAAAGTAAAGATAATATAGCTATCTCAAAAATCGCTATCTAAAGTAAGGAATCTATTATCGCGGGCGATGATAGAGCGTTTATTAAAACGCTATCATATCTTTAGATAGCGTTTTTCGGGTGTTAAGAAAACTCATTTTCCTGTAGTGAGTGAGATGGACGGAGCTCCTAGAGGTCGTAGCGCGAGAGGGCGCGGTGCTAGAGGTCGTGGCGGCAGAGCTGGAGGCCGAGCAGGCCGAGGTCGAGGTCGTGGACTTCCGGAGGAATTGGGAGCAGAGTCGTCCCTGAAAAGTGGTGGGCCACAATCCAAAAAAACTTTTGGGCCTGTAAAAAAAGAAGGTTTTGAAAATAAAATAAGAAAAGTTGAAGCACTAACTCGAACAGGCAACCTATTCCTTCCTCCACTATACCGATAACCAACTCAGCTAAAGAACTTTTTACTATTTGAGGGCCGAAAATTTATTTATACTATATAGGGCCACAAGCAGCTGCTTGCTCCCAAGGCCGGCTCTGGTCGGGAGAGTGTGTTGCGCAGAGTGTGACGACTGCGTCGGTGACCCAGTCAGTTCCATTGGCGGGTGATGCCAGTGTGAGTGTTGGTTTGGGAGCTGCTCCGGGTGGGGGTGGCGCTCCGGCTCCGGGTCGTGATGACTTAGTGGTGGAGTTGCTGACGCATTTATTGGCTCGTTTTCCGCCGGGGGCTCCAGGAGTACCGCCAGTGGCGGGGATGCAGCATGTTGCTGCAGATGTTGTGCAGCCGGAGGCTGTGGGTGCGGGTGTGTCCCGTTATTTGGAGTTTATGGGCCACATGCAGAGAATTGGTACGCCTTTCTTCGAGGGCAGAGTTGGTCCGGAGGAGGCAGACGCGTGGCGTCAAAGAGTGGAGCGGAAGTTTCAGTCGATCTGTTGTCCTATGGAGTAGTGGGTGGAGTTAGCGGTCCACTATTTGAGTGGCGATGCTCATTTGTGGTGGCAGGCCGCAGTGGGCTGGAGGGCATTTTGGACTTGGGGCGACTTCCTTGTGGTCTCTCTTCATTGGTTTTCTTAACACTCTTATTTCCTTTCAACTTTGCTGCCTTCACACCTATTGGCCTCTCTTCCGCTTGGTCCTCCATTGGACTGCCTGCTTCAGAAGCTTCTGGCTTTGTTCTTTTGTATTGTGATTTTCCTTTCTCTCTAGTCAGAGTACATCACTTAATTCTGATAATTTCTTAACATTCCCCACACATGCTCGTAGGTGAAGTTACTCCTCTGATCCCGGAAATAGAAGTTGTAGGCCATCTCGAAGATATCATCCTTTGACTGGCCGATAGTGTTTTGACGTCCAGCCTGCTCGTAGAATCCAAAGAACCTCTTGACGGCTTCATTGATTATCCCCCACCTCTGCTTACATGTATTCCACTCACGCGGAGAAAGGTCCTTCATAGTAGGACTTGCAGCATAATATGCTGCTACCCATTTCCAGAAAGCACCAGCTTTTTGTTCATTCCCAACAACGGCATCCTTGTTGGTGTTTAACCAAGCACTCACCAGAACTCCATCTTTAGGGACAGTCCACCTATGACTACTTTCTTTCATCTCGGTTGGTATAGAAAAGTTTCCAATTTGCACCATCACATCTGGAATGAAACGATAAGGGATTCGTGAGAAAGAATCAACATAGTTGTTGGAGATGGATGAGGGCTGGATGTTGGTGAGGCCGATCTTGTCTGTGATCTTCTTTGACATGATGTTGACATTGGCTCATGTATCACAAAGAGAGTCTTCAAGAACAATGTCATTGATAACACATGGGACAACAAACTTCCCGGAGTTGTCCGCCTTTGAGATGATCTTTGGGATGAGTCTTCTCTTCCTAGCTCTGTTGGATTCCTTCTCTGGATATGTTGGCTCAGGCCAGATTATGCAATCATATGTGGGTTTTGAAAGCATCCATCGAGGTGTTTGATCTTCAATTCTCCTCTCCACACTATTGGGGAATTGCAAAAGCATTTCTTGGATTCAGCTTTTTGCCTCTTGGCAGTTTCCATAGTTTGTGAAAAAGAACTCCACTAGACCATGTTTATCCCAAGCTTCTTCAAAAGTGACATAGAATGGAAGTGATTTCACCTTAGCATTGAACTCTTTAAGCTTCATGGGGCTTATCTTGTTGGGATCAATGGGATCATATTGCCAAGTATCTTCTTCTTCAGTAGGTGGTGATGGTCTTTGCATTGCTTCCAGTCTTGGAAGTGTAGAAGCTTGACTTCTTGGTGAGAAACGAGGGTCTCTAGGGCTTGGTGTATCCATGCTCTGTTTTGGGGAAGCATTGATGTCGATGCTCTGCTCTTCATCTTCATCATTCAATTGTTCCTCATACTCTCTTTCTTCTTCTTCATTGTCCTCATGGACTTGAGTAGTGCTTCTTCTTGTGATGGCATTGCAATAAAAGGGAGGGTGGTTGGGTGTTGGACTCCTCTCTCTCTTGTAATTGGCATGAGATGATCCTTCAAGGGCTTGTAGGCGGTTGTAGATCGAACCAAGATGTTTGCTATTGCCATAGCTAGTATCTTCAATTCTCATGCTCTTGTTCAGCAACTCTTGATATTTGGAAGCAACATCAAGCTTAACTAGGGTCAAAGATCGATCATGATCCTCTCTTAACTTCTTAATGTCTTCATCAAGCTTGATCACTTGCTTGAATAGGACTTCAGATTTGTTTCCAAGGCTCTCATGGATGAAATCGATTCTTCTCTCCATCTTCTTTGTACTCTCATCTTGATTTCTCAAGTACTCTTGAAGCATCTCTTCAATCTTGGTTTGGCGCGCAGCTTGGTAGCTCTCCCTTGGGAAAAGTGGTGTCTTGTTTATGTCTGGTGATGATGGATGGTATTGTGAATAGCTTGGGCGTGGTGGTGGGACATAAATAGGACCTTTGCAAATCTGTGGAGGAAAGCTCCTTTGTATCCATTCCAAGTCTTGAAAGCATGTTGGGCATTGAACTTAGCCCAGTCTTTGGCTTGTCCAGCTAGAGATAGTTGGAAAAGTTGTATCTTCTTGGGGTTATCTCCAAGTCCATAGTCATGGCAAAGCTGCTCAAAGTTGCATAGATGCTCCTTTGCACATTCTGAATAGAATTGTAGAAAGGATTCCTCTCCACATGCTTGATTAGCTCTTCATTCAGAACTTCAGGATGGGGTGGTATGCCTCCCCATTCTTCTTCATCACGCTCTCCTCCAGCTGATGAGAGTAGTGGTGGTACTTGGATTTGTGATGTACTTGCATTTTACATGGTTTTAGCCCTTCTTTTATGCATCTTTTGCATAGTTTCATTCACCCAAAGCATCATTTCTTGATGTTTTCCCTTCTTTTGCATACATAGTAGTTTTAGGCTTGCATTTGCATACATGTGCACGTTTGATGTCTTAATCAGGTCATTTGGAGCCAATTGGAACATTGCCTATCACTGGAGACTAGTTGAGGAAGGAAAGACTCTGTCTGCCCCATGTACGGACCCGCACTCGGTCGAGCTAGTGAGATGCGTCCGAAGTATCGTATCAAATGAAGGGTTTCCACTACGATTCAGCCTCTGACTTCTTCTTGGAAGTTGTGGATAATTGAGTTAGCTTTCGTCTGGAGGTGGTTTCATGTCATTCGGACCAGCGGTTCAGAAGATACGACGATATTGGTTGGACTCGACCCACCAGCTCGACCGGCCAGTTTCCAACTCGATCGAGCTGCTTTTCCAGGAGTCAAAGTCAAACCCGAAAAATGTTGCTTCCCTTTGACTCCCCTTTGACCCTAAACCTAGTTTGCTTTACTATAAATGGCATTGAGCCACGAATTAAACATAGCTTTTGCTCAACTTTTAATTAATCTTGTATTTGCATTTCCCTTTTTACTTTTTAGCCTCTCTTTGTGTTCTTGAGCTCTTGCTCATAGAACCCTAGATCTAGGCTTTTTATTGTATTTCTGCACTTTCTATTTCAATAAAAGTTGTTTATCTTTATCTCCTCTATCTTTTGATGTCTCATTCATTGCATTTGGTTGTTTATTTCATCATGTGTAGTGAGTAGTTCCCTTTAGGGCTTAAGATGGGATAGGTTAGAGGTTGTTTATGCTTAATCCTTCTTGCTTATGTTCTTAATCTAGAAATCTCTCTCTTTTGGACAAACCTTAAGGCTACATGACCACTATCCCTGGCTTGTATGTCCATAGGCGATTCTCCACATGGAAGTGATGGAAATCGTTGGAAAAGGTCCACTAAGAGCTCCAATAACTCTTGCTCTCGAAATGGAGTTCATAGGGGTTGGATGGATTAGTTTGAGCAATGATCCTATGGCCTCCAAGGCTTGATTCTCACTGGCTAACCCCCTGTTTCTGAGATCAAGTCTTGGTTGATAGCTTTCACCTTGGGAAAGGGTTAGCTAGGCATTGAGAAGCTCAATATCAAGAGATACCTTGATACAAGTTGTTTAAGAGCAAGACTGATTAAGTATAGCCTCCCTTTAGCTGCAAAACCCTGTCTTTAACCCTAATCTTCGCATTAGCATCTTAAAGTTTGCACCTTTATCGCTTTTCATTGCATTTCCTCTGTTTTTACACCAACTCGACCCTCAACTCGATCGAGCTCATCGAACTCGATCGAGCTCTTGGTCGAGCTCCATTGCATCTGCTTGTTCTTGTTAATTTCTTGCATTTAGCTGCTTTCTTTTACTTTGCATTGCATTTCCGTTATATTAGGTTGTTTAGTTGTTACATCCCTCCTTTTAATCATTTGGCTTGACTTTCTTGTGTTTGCATATTCTCATAGAGCAACATCTCACCCTTATGGATTGATAACCTCTTATACTTCAATGACTATGATGGTTAAGAGGAATTGATTGATTGTGATTGCACCATACCATCTCATCATTTACCACTGTTGCATTCCACCACATCTCATTTCATATCACCTTCATTCACATCACATCACACAAAATCCTATCATCAATTTGGCGCCGTTGCCATTTGGGTTTGTTACTGTTGCATTTGAGTTTCCAAATCACTTGAACGATCAAGTACTATCCCACCTTTGTTGCTTGTACTGCTGGGTTTTTGACTGTTTTGCAGGTGTATGTGAACTCGATCGAGCTCATCAACAGAGAACTTGGTCGAGTTAGACATCAACATAGGCAGAAAACAGAGAAAGAAGAGCCAGAGGCAACAAGTTCAGTCAGAGGTGCTTGTTACAGATACTATGGATATACCAGAGGGTAATGGAAACCCTCTGGGTAATGGAAATGGTCGAGCTAGGCAGACTCGACCGATTGGGCTTGGAGATGCACCAAACCGCCACCAGCAAAGAAGAGGGATTGTCCCACCTCCTGTCCAGAACCACAATTTCGAGATCAAGCTGGGGATGATTACCTTAGTCCAGAACAAGATGTTCCATGGATTGTCTTGTGAAGATCCCATTGATCACTTGGATGAGTTTGATAGGCTGTGTGATCTGACCAAGATGAATGGTGTCTCTGAAGATGCCATCAAGCTGAGACTCTTCCCTATGTCTCTTGGTGACAAGGCCCATCAATGGGAGAAGAGTTTACCCCATGGATCAATCACTACATGGGAGGATTGCAAGAAGGCATTTCTTGCCAAGTTCTTCTCTACTGGTCGCACTGCTAAGCTGAGAAGCGAGATATCTGGTTTCACTCAAAGGAACAATGAGACATTTGCTGAAGCTTGGGAGAGATTCAAGGGTTACACCAGTCAATGCCCTCATCATGGCTTCAGCAATGAGTCTTTGCTTTCCACACTTTACAGAGGAGTTTTGCCAAGATACAAAGAGATGTTGGACACAGCCAGTAATGGAAACTTCCTCAATCAAGATGTAGATGATGGCTGGCAGCTTGTGGAGAACATTGCTAACTCAAGTGGGAGCTATGGAGAGGAGTATGATCGCACAAACAGGAGCTCGACCTCCAACTCGATCGAGTCTGATAGTAAGCTGAGAAACGATGTCAAGGC
This sequence comes from Microthlaspi erraticum, assembly GCA_902728155.2. Lineage (NCBI taxonomy): Eukaryota > Viridiplantae > Streptophyta > Magnoliopsida > Brassicales > Brassicaceae > Microthlaspi > Microthlaspi erraticum. Next base: position 23,366 of record CACVBM020001594.1, read on the forward strand.
ACTCAATGAGAAGTTGGATACGCTTATCTTAGCTCAATCCACAATGAAGAAGGCCAACTTTGTTTCTAAAGAAGAGATGGTTCAAGGCCAAGAAGAGGAGGAGAATCAGTTTGCTGAAGTGTGCTACATTAAGAATGGACAAGGAGGTTATCAAAACGGTTACTATGGCTACAAGTCACACCCTACCATGTCCTACAGTAACACTGATGTTGCCAATCCTCAAGATCAAGTCTACCCTCCGCAGCAACAGGCTCCAGCGAGTCAGCCTCCACAGCAAGGATATGGTCAGAAAGGGAATTTCCAGGGCCATCAGGGAAATTATCAAGGACAACAGCAGAGTGTACCAACTGGGTATGCACCTCAAGCGCCTCAGGCTTCACCAAGTCAGGAACAAGAAATAAAAGCCATGTTGAAGCAGCTCTTACAAGGTCAAGCAGATGGTGCTATGGAGACAAGCAAGAAGTTGGCTGAGATGAACTCTAAGATTGAATCCTTGAACACTAGAGTTCACTCTTTGGAACACCATGCTTCTTCTTCTGCTGCTAAGCAAGGTCAATTTCCTGGAAAGGCTGTTCAGAATCCAAAGGAGCATTGTAGAGCGATCTTCACTCAAGAGGAAGGATTTGATCAACAAGCTGCTAATGAGAAGGATATTGAGGAGATCTGTATGCTGCTTAATAATGAAGACAATGTTGTTGCTGATGCTCCTGGAGTCCAGTACGCTCAACCTGAAGTGCAAGCTCCTCAGATAGCTATCCACGCTTCACCGGTTGAGCTCGCACAACAAGCTCGATTGGCAGCTCGATCGAGCCAGACCGTCTCACCAGCTCGATCGAGTCAGATGCTTTATGCTCCAACACCATCTGATGATGACACCTACAAGCCCCCTGTTCCATTTCCAAGTAGAATCCTTACCAAGAATCAGAAAAAAGTCATCACCAAGTTTAGGAATGACATGAGTAAGATTGGGGTTGAGCTACCAAATATGGGAAGTTTTCAAGCTGCTCATGTCCAAAAGAAGATGATTAAGGACATACTTGATAACAAGGACGAAGTAGCTCAGCTTTTGGAGCCCTCTTCTTCCCAGGGTGATCTCTTATCCACACCAACCTCACTACCCAAGCTGAATGGTCAGGGAAGCTTCACTCTGCCTTGTACACTTGGTCACCTACAACTTGAGGATGCACTTGTTGATTCTGGAGCAAGTATCAATCTGATCTCTCTTGTTCTAATACAGAAATTGGGTATACAGAGTCTGATCCAGCGACCTAAGTCTTCTATCATGTTTGGGGATGCTTCTTCTAAAGCCCCACTTGGTATTGTCATGGATTTCCCTTTGAGAATTGGAGAGTGCACAATCCCAATTGATCTAACAGTTCTGGATATGGTTGACGAGAAGGATGTGCCATTGATCTTAGGGACACCTTTCCTCACCACTGTTGGTGCCTCCATTGATTTCCATACAAAGAAAGTGATCCTGCACAATGTCAACAGCAAAGTCTCTTACCCTCTCAAGGCATCAAGCTCTAAATATTGTGGAACCATTGCCACTAAGTCACTGAGCATCAAGGGTGATGAGTTTGCTGAGGTTGAAAAGATGGAGATTATGACTGAGAGCAGCACAGAGCCAGTTATTTGTGAACCTTGTGTTCTGGATGAGATGGGTCTTGCAGTTTTGTTTAGTGAGCAGCTAGGAAGTGCTCAAAAAGATGGGGAGGGTATGGCTTTGAAGGCGTCTCCTGGACATAAAAGAAAGATGATCACGCCTCAGACTCTCTCAAGCGCTCCATCCCAGCTTACCCTGACTCTGTTGCCATCCAAGTTCACAAATGGGAAGATTGAGTACAAGATCAAGTGCAAGAGAAAGTCTAAACCGTTTTCCAGTATCAATGCCTTGGTCAGTCCTGAGCTGCAAAAAGATCAAACCAAGCTCAAGGAGCTCCTATCTTCAGTCCTTACTGTCACATTTGATGGCGGGACCGCTCTCATTCATGCCTAAAAGGTAAAAGGTCAAGCTATGCGACCTAAAACAAGCTCACTTGGGAGGAATTCCCATGTCTATCTTGTATATAATACTTTCATTTAAGTTCTTTGTAGTTGTTTCTGTCTAAGGCTTGCAGGAGTTAGTTCAAAAGGGAAGCTATTCTGACTCGAGCACAGACTCGATCGAGTCCAATCCACCACACCTATTTTGGCTTGATTGATGCCGTTATGATGCTATTGTCTCCTGCCCTCTCCAACTCATGACCTTGCTTCCCAGTTCTTTGGGGAGCACTAAGGTATCAAACGTTTATTCCCTTGTACATACCATCTCATTTTCATGCATTTTTCTTTGTTTTTCCCTCTTGAATCTTTCTTTGAACTTCTTTCACACAAGGGACTGTGTGATTTAAGTTTGGGGGAGGGTTCAAGAGATGATTTAACCTTGTTTATTCTGTTCTTAGTTTTTCATATCTTTTGCATAGAAAAACCAAAAAAATCATAAAATTTTCAAAAATCCAAAAATATTTTCATCTTTTTGCATTCATATTCTTAGAATTGTTTAGGATTGCATCTTTCATTTGCATTGTTGATTTGATCTTGAAAACTTGTCATCATTTGCGATTTCTTGAGTGCCCATTTCTAGATTCTTTTGTGCATTAGGGTGAGATTGATTGAGCAGCAAGAACCATGTTTATCTTGATCATATCACTGCATGCACATCTCATTCAACCATTGCTGTGATTTGATGCATTTCCCTATCTATTTGAACCATAACTTGATCTTTAATTACCAATGCTTGCATTTGATTTCAACTCATGGCTACCACATACATATCTGGACATTCTTTACCTATTTTCATATCCCTCTTGCTTGTCCAGATAGCTGATCTCCATCTTTGAGACAGTTACCACACCTTAAACCTAAGCCTTTTTCATTTCAAACCCCATATTATCTCTTGTGCGATTGTGAGAACCTTTCTTGGCTTTGCTTAGCATAAGGTGTTGTGTTTAAACCGGCAGGGGCAGTAGTTCTAGTTGTCTAGTTCTCTTGGGATTGTTTTCAGGCTAAGTTTGGGGGTGCCAACTCGAGCTCGATCGAGTTGGGTGTAAAAACCAGAAAAGTGGTAAAAGTTGGGAAAATCCAAAGGAAAAAGAGTTTAGTTAAGTCCAGGGAGTTGGCAGTGTTAAAAAAGGGTCTAGTAAAGGTTTGGGAAGTTAAAAAAGAAAGTAAAAGGGTTCTAAGTAGAAAGAAAAGAAGGCAAAGCCTCAAGTGTCAAAAAGGAAGAAAAGTTCCCTAAGTGTTTAGAAAATCCCAAACCGCTAGATGTTACCTCAAGAAGCCTCTCCCTAGGATGTTCTTAAAAGAAAAGTGAGCAAAGCTCCTCAGTTTCAAAGGCGAAATGCCAAAAAGGGTAGTTAGGATTTTGTTCTAAAAAGCTCTAAGTGTTGAACTCGATCGAGTTAGGATTAGGCGGCTCGAGTTGCTGTTCTTGCATCATCTTTGGTTCTAACACTTAGCCTTCTGCCAAAGCAAAGCCACTTTCTTGAGAGATCCCTGTTACTAAACCACCATACAAAAGAGACCCTCTTTGTCTCTTAACCCATAAACCCTTGAAACCAAATGAGTTGATTGATCTTGCATGTTTTTGGTTCACTGTTTTCTTAATGAATGTTAAAGGGATTTGCTGATTTGAATGCATTGTTTGAGTGACTGTGAAGTGGGATTGATGTTGATAAGCATGGTTAAATCTTAATGAATATCTCTCACCTTGTTGCATTCTAGAATCTCTAAGTTGGACATTTAGCAAATCGCTTTTGAGGACATGTTTTTAAAGGTTGAATCAATTTGTTTTCAAACCTCATCCCTTTCTTGTTCTATTTGTTTGCTTGAGGGCAAGCAAAGGTCAAGTTTGGGGGTGTTGATGTACTTGCATTTTACATGGTTTTAGCCCTTCTTTTATGCATCTTTTGCATAGTTTCATTCACCCAAAGCATCATTTCTTGATGTTTTCCCTTCTTTTGCATACATAGTAGTTTTAGGCTTGCATTTGCATACATGTGCACGTTTGATGTCTTAATCAGGTCATTTGGAGCCAATTGGAACATTGCCTATCACTGGAGACTAGTTGAGGAAGGAAAGACTCTGTCTGCCCCATGTACGGACCCGCACTCGGTCGAGCTAGTGAGATGCGTCCGAAGTATCGTATCAAATGAAGGGTTTCCACTACGATTCAGTGTCTGACTTCTTCTTGGAAGTTGTGGATAATTGAGTTAGCTTTCGTCTGGAGGTGGTTTCATGTCATTCGGACCAGCGGTTCAGAAGATACGACGATATTGGTTGGACTCGACCCACCAGCTCGACCGGCCAGTTTCCAACTCGATCGAGCTGCTTTCCCAGGAGTCAAAGTCAAACCCGAAAAATGTTGCTTCCCTTTGACTCCCCTTTGACCCTAAACCTAGTTTGCTTTACTATAAATGGCATTGAGCCACGAATTAAACATAGCTTTTGCTCAACTTTTATTTAATCTTGTATTTGCATTTCCCTTTTTACTTTTTAGCCTCTCTTTGTGTTCTTGAGCTCTTGCTCATAGAACCTAGATCTAGGCTTTATTATTGTATTTCTGCACTTCTCTATTTCAATAAAAGTTGTTCTATATCATCTCCTCTATCTTTTGATGTTTCATTCATTGCATTTGGTTGTTTATTTCACCATGATTAGTGAGTAGTTCCCTTTAGGGCTTAAGATGGGATAGGTTAGAGGTTGTTTATGCTTAATCCTTCTTGCTTATGTTCTTAATCTAGAAATCTCTCTCTTTTGGACAAACCTTAAGGCTACATGACCACTATCCCTGGCTTGTATGTCCATAGACGATTCTCCACATGGAAGTGATGGAAATCGTTGGAAAGGTCCACTAAGAGCTCCAATATCTCTTGCTCTAGAAAATAGAGGTCTAAGGGGTTGGATGGATTAGTTTGAGCAATGATCCTATGGCCTCCAAGGCTTGATTCTCACTGGCTAACCCCCTGTTTCTGAGATCAAGTCTTGGTTGATAGCTTTCACCTTGGGAAAGGGTTAGCTAGGCATTGAGAAGCTCAATATCAAGAGATACCTTGATACAAGTTTTTAAGAGCAAGGCTGATTAAGTATAGCCTCCCTTTAGCTGCAAAACCCTGTCTTTAACCCTAATATTCGCATTAGCATCTTAAAGTTTGCATCTTAAAGTGATGCAAACAGGAAGTTTTGTGGTGCTTAAAGATCACTGTTTCTGCTCTCCAATTTCTCCAGATTAGCGTCTTTGCAGCTTATCACTGGAATATAGAACAGCATAAAACCATATAAGTATCCATCAAACGCCTCATTTCTCAGCTAAAAATGAATACAAAAGCACAAAAGCACTAACTCAAAAATTAAAAAACCAAAACACAGACACATACTAACAAGCAAGGATACAACAATTCCTCAGCCAATTAATTACAACAATCAAAGAATAGAGTAAGGTAGAGTAGTATCTTCTTACATAGCCATTGAACTCTTGATCAGCTGCCTCAACTTCAGAGACTGGCGACATAGTTACGAATCCGAAACCCCATCTTGGTCCTGGTACTTTGTCATAGATTACCTGAAAAACAAAGAACTGAAAAACGATTCATCTCAACAACACAACAATCTTTATCATTGTGATGCAACATAAACTACTTAAACCCCAAAGGATAACAATCTCTTTTAAGAAAACTATACCTCACAAATTAGACATCACATCAATCCGCAAAATAGAATTCTGAACTCGTCTCTCAACCATCTCAACAGTTCTGGCGCTCTTGAACAGCTAGGCTAACTGAGAACTGTAGACATTAAAGGGCAATACATCTTTCTTCGTGAATTAGCTACCACCAAAGTAGGAATCGTTATTAGATTAGAGTCGTAAAAAGAAATCAAGCAAAGATGCTAAAGCATTGAGATTTTTAGTTTACCTCAATCACAACTGCTTTGAAATTCAAAGACCCCAACAAACTCTGAAAAACACACAAAACCCAGAATTTTTAAGAAATCAAATGCACAATAAGAAACGAGGTCCAAGCTATGAAACAAAAGAAGGAGCAAGGCAAGGAGAATACATATGTCCTAATCGGAATCAATCCAGGAATCGATCCAGCAGAAGGATAAATTTCTGCTTTCTAGTCGGGATTTTCGTTAGTGCCGTCGCGAGACTGAAGAGACTGACGGGGAAAGTCGAGAGACGTTTGCTCTTCTTCCTCGTCTAAAACCCTAATTTTCTAAGGGATAAGCAGGAGAGAGATGATGGGAGAGGGCTATCACAAGATTGAGGAGCATCTCA